>JADRCC010553087.1:1485-12117 GCA_019843855.1 Hylomyscus alleni
GTGTGCATGTGGAGGCCAGATAAAGGTATCAGGTATCTCTATTTTTCTCTGCCTTATTCCTCTGAGGTAGAGTCTCTCTCTCTTTCTTTGAATCTCAAGTTCATTTTGTTCAGCTAAGCTGACAGTCCAGAAATCTTTCTGTCTATGTATCTCACACTGCTGGAGTGACAGGCATCTCTAATACCACACCACACTTGTTACAAGTCCTCACTGTTGTCTTAACCACTAAGCCATCTTCCCAGACCCTTGTTTGCTTCTTCTCACAGAAGAAACTACAGAAATTGACAAGACTGACAAAACCAGAGAAGTGGCACTGCTAGGCACTTCCGAAAGAAGCATCCAGGAGGCTCCTTGCCTCAGCATAAGACAGATGGAGCTGTGCTTAGTAGAGTTTTGCCAGACTGCCCTCACAGGTGCTTCTGGCTTTATCTCAAAATGCCAAGGACTCTCGGGAAGCTCCTTCTTTAGTTTGAAGACTGGCCTGCCTGGGAAGAAGTCCAGGGACTTGTTCTAAACTCTCTTCAGCTACTCCCAGTTGTTCCACACCCCCTATTCTACTTCCAGAAATAGAGTCAATAGGACCTCTGGCCACATAGACACAAAAAGAATAGAAAGTGAAGGAGACATGTATGTATACGTGTATGTTTATGGATATGAATATAAATACACACATACACACACATATACATAATCATATATGTGTTATGAGTTTCTGTGCAGTGTAACCTATTCACTGCAGGCAACTGATTCAAAACATGCCAGCTCAAATTATCCCACTTTGGCATTTTGATTAGTTTAAATTTAAAAAAAAAAATACAGGAAAAAATCTTTATGCCCCTTATAATTTCATAATATAAGGTATGAATTGCTCTCTTATAAAGGAAATTTTCATTGGTAAATATATCTGCACCAAGGAGGGAGCTACTCAGAGGCAGCTCTTGTAACCCAGTGACTTTTATATACATAATAAAACAACATTAAATTCGCCATACATTTCTTCCCCTTACTTCCACAATTTGTCTTGGTCTCTCTCACTAATCCTAACACCCAAGCCCATCTTCCTCCTTGTAGCTCATGATGACATGTAAGGCTCTGTCAATGTCTTCCTTCATTGAATCTTATATTTTTCTTGAACTCCCATGAACATGGATGTAATTAAATTGGTTTTCTCCTATTAATTTGTCTTATGTCAATTTCATTCATAAGCTGTTCAAAGAGCTTAGCAGGATAGAAAGAAGTAATTTTCTGTCTCTACACAGGTGGGAATTTTAGGTTTTCTGCACCTTGTCAGTTCAGAGTGTGAGAGAATCAGGCAGTATGAACAGAGCAAAGAATATTCAATCTGAAGTATGTTTGTTTTGCAAAATAATACTTTCTCTTATTTTTGTGCTTCAATACTTTCTCTTGTTTTTAAAATAAGGAAATAGGACTAGATAGCTTCAAAAATTATTGAGTTTTCTTTTAAACAAGACTATTATTACCAAAGATGGAATGTTAATTAGTAGTAGTGGTTTAGAATATAAATCTCAAGATGTTGGTTTCGGCATGAATAGTGAATCACTAATAAAGTTTTGGCTAGTGTTGATCAGGGTTCTCTAAGGGAAAGAACCTGTAGCTGCCCACAGCCACATAAATAAGTGGGTCCTCTAAAGCAGGAGCCACTAACCCGATTAGCCATAATAATTTCTATAATATCCAGTAAATATTACCTCATCCCAATACCTCATCCCAAAGGACAGGTCATAAAATTGGCCAGGAGACGTCCGTCTACTCAGCCATGATCCACTTTAATAATCTAATCATCATTGTTACAAAAGATAAAAAGGCAAGCCGGTAAGGCAAAACCCCTCCCACGAGTTCGTCAGCAACCAGGCCCAAAGAGCAAGTTCTCTAGAGTCTCTGGAGGCAGGATTATGAGCCAGTTCCAGGTGTGACATGCTTTCGGTTTCGAAACTTAGCTTGCTAGCTTGCATTCAGGCAGAGGTAGGGAGGTCACAAGAACCAATGGGGTGTGTGTGTTTATGTGTATGTGTGTGTGTGTGTGTGTGTGTGTGTGTGTGTGTGTGTTATGTGTGTGTGTGTGTGTGTGTGTGTGTGTGTCTGTGATCATATATAAATATACAGACTCACAAAGCTGGCTTATGTTAAAATTGTAACAACAACTGAGTCATACCTGAGAGGCTGAGAACTTGGTGGTAGCACCATCCTTGAGGCTCAGTAGCTCAGCAGTTAGAACAGTCCAACAGAAGCTGCGTCTTCCTGGAGAGGCCAACAGTCTAGGAGTTGCTCAGTTCATGAGCAGTCTCAGCAGTTGTAATCTGTAAACTCTTAAATGTTCTTAGAAAGCACCACATAAACCAAGTTAGATGGCCCATGCCTGTAATTCCATCATAGAGGATCGAAAGATCACAGTCAGCCTCAGCTTCACACAGAATTTGAAGTCAGGCTAGTTTGAGGCCATGTTAGAGAAAGGGAGTGGGGGGGGAAGACCATATGTAGAGGGGTGGAGAGACAGACAGAGAGACTGAGATAAAAGTAAAGTAAAAAGATCCAAAACTTCCATGAGATGTCACTCTAAATGATGGGTGCACGGAATAGGAATGTTAAGCCACAAAATCCTTAAATTAAGTAATTATTTGGTCATTCACTTAAATATACATATATTAAGTGTGCATGTTAAAGCCACCAGGACAATTACAAACCAATGATCTATAATTACATCGTTCCAAGGGCCTGCAGTCTACTCAGGAAGGACTGACAGATAATTAGGATATTAGATTACAGTGAGGTCAATGATAAAATGGCAACTCCTAGAGAGGCAACACATCTTTCCTTCCTGCTTTAAATGCTGCTGAGTTTCTTGCTGCACCCAACCTCAATCTGCTTCTCTGTCCATAAAATGACTGCAACTAATACGTGTATGCCCATAACTAACAATACCTTTAACCATTATTTTGCTCAAGACATGCACGTCTATCTAACTGCCTTTGGGTCAGATGATCTTGAGTCAGCTAAACTGTAATACCTAAAGCATAGCATCACCTCTTTACTCCCCACACCCCAAGTGCCTTTTCCTCCACTAGAAACTGTTGTTGAAGAAGTCCCTTTGTTGCTCAGTTAAAAATTAAATTTTTAAAATGTTGCTTCATTTTTCAAACTTCTTTAGACTTGGAAAGTCTACATAGCTACCAATCCAACTTGACTGGCTAACATACCTCTCATTAGCATATTAGAGATGCCAAGCTACCAAACCCAGGAACTGTAAGTTAACACTCCTCTGGCTCCCACTCCCACCCCTTGCCTGCATTCTCTCCTGTTTGGAGTGTCAAACCCCATCAACACCCTCTCCTTATGGTTCTCTTCCATCCCCTCTCTGAAATCTTCTTAACCCCCAGGGCAAAATTCAGATTCTCCCTAAACATCCCTCTTCCTTGGCTTCTCTGAACTTTATAGACCTCCAAAATAGATATTATCTCCATACTCTCTAGAGCCTGTTTTCTCTAGAATACACTATTCCTTGAAAGAAGATAGTATGTCTGCTATCCTTGGTATCCCTAAAACCATACAGAACCTGACAAAAAAATTCATTTGTTATTTCCTGTTTTTCTTCACCTTTATCATCCTGTCACCACAATTAACCACCAGCTAATGGTGGTCCAGTCTTTTGACATGACAAGACATTGTAATCTATAAAGTTACTCTCGAGAACTGAGCAATCAGATTGTTTAAAAATCTCATAGTGTTTTAAGTAAGTTGATGATTTTCTGTTGCGCTGCATTCAAAGCCACCCTTGCCTACATGTTGCCCATGGGCCACAGTTCAGACCTACCTGTAAGATTCCTTGAATGCTCAATCAATTTTCATCTCAATGTCTTTGTCGTGAATATTCTTACCCCAGGTGACTTTCTCCATCACACCATCGGGCTTGATGACACCCCGCTAGAGAGGTCTTTCTGTCAAATCTGTAGAAGGTAGCACCCACCCGACTATGCATCTTGCCCTTATCTTGTCTTATTCTTTCATGGCAAATATCATTAGCAGATAAATTATCTCTTTGCCTGTATACTTCTTGTCTGGCTACTCACCAGAATATTAGCATCATAAAGCACAAGACTTTGCCTGAATTATTCAATAAATGAAGTTCTGAATAAATAAAAGATGTTCTTTATCGCAAAACATGACACTGACTCTCCAATTTCTCTTTCTCTTTATCTGTTGTTTTTTATAACAAGCCATAAATCTGAGGCACTAAAAAAGGGAATTAAGATACAAACTCCAATAATGTGAAACTATAACAAGACTGAGTTGACAAAATAATCTTATAATTGGGGGCCAGGAGACAGTTTAGTTTAGCCATATAATGAATGTGTTTGAAGTCTGTTTTTATTTTCTAATTCATTTATTCAACAAATATTCATATCATGCTTATCACACATTTCTTTTTAGTAATTCTTACATTTGTAGCATCATTTATAATTTACAAAGCTTCTTCTGACACTTCACTGTGTCCTCATAAATAATACTTTGAGGTAAGCAGGTCTTCTGAGGGATGAGTTACCAGATTAAGGACCATTGGGTTGTGAAAATTTAGAGCTAGGGATGTATTCTATCATTTTATTGTTGATGCCACTGTGTACAGAATCCTATTATCAATATATTCATTTCTCTTTGGAGAGCTATAATAGACACAATGTCCATCAGTACCAGTACATTAATTCTCACTTCTGGGACTCTCAGACTACTCTTAGCTTCTATGTTAATATGAATATTTCATGGAAGACTGCACACACTTTGAAGATAGACACAATACCTTTGTTGCCTTTTCTGCTTGCATTAGGGCTCTGCACACACAATGGACTTTCCGTACTTATTGGTGGAGAGATAATTATTAATGTAAGAGTTAGCCTATTCACAGCCCAAGAGTTCATCCACAGATGAACGAATAAAGAAAATACAGTATCTATATTCATTGGAGCTTTTTTCAGCCACAGAGAGACAAAATTATGTTACGGGCTAAAACCTGAACACAACTGGAAATAACTGTACTATGCAAAATGTTCAAGTGGAACTCAGATATGATAGCGTGGAATGTATAATTCAGAAAAGGATCCTGCAGCCCTGCAGCTGTGGGTTCTCGGTGTAAGTTCTATGTTCTCCCTGGGCATGATGTTAACTTCAAGAGTAACCACGGATGCTGAAAATTATCACAATGCAAGTGTTATGTTAGCCAATTAAAAACAGTGGCACCTTGCCACCCTGTGTCCAGTTACCTCCTTGGGGTAGCCAGGCCTGTTGTGCACCAAGCTGGACTGGAAGGAGAGAAGCTTAGCTTAGCTGGGCACTGGCAGGTGCAGAACAGGATCTCAGTTGCCAATGAGTGTACAGCCAATGGGAAAGAAAGGGTCTCTGGGGCAGGGTTTGTGGGCCCATGTATCATCGGCTGGGACAGGGGTGCTGGAAGATGCTTCATCTACATACTCGGGGGCTATAGTGGGGGCAGAGGGCTTATAAGGTCAAACAAGGAGTGAAACCTAATAACTGTCAAGGTAATAAATTCCTGATAGTGTTGATGGGGGGGTTGGAGGGGGGGAGCTGACTTTATGGCACCAGCTTGGGACTGGGGAGGTAGCCAACTCCTGCCGTCCTCATGTTTGAGGCATCCAGGGTTGAAGCTTCTTTGGCCCTTCCTCTGTAACCCTCAGCCATTACAGTTCCACTGTACCTTTGACTTTAATAACTGTTAGAGAATAAATATAAGGAGAGTATGCCATATATTCAGATTGGGAGTAGAAGGGAAATAAGGTGGGTAAGAAGAAGGATTGAATATTACATCAACTTGGAAAATATACAAAACAATCAACAGTGGGTGAAGTAACCAAGAAGGTGAATCTGGGATATCGTTAGGGCCCCCGTGTTTTTAAAGCTATTAATGGAAGGTTACAAGTAAGACAGGCCGAGAAGGAATGAAGAAGAGGGAGAGAAAAGACACAGGAATAAGAAAGGAGCAGCTGTCCATAATTGTCGGCTCTGTTGATTCTGGACCTGGGTAAGCCATCAGGCGGGAGCATGTGGCAGAGGCTACTCACAGCATGGTGGCTAAGGGAGGAGAAGTGGGGTGGGACTAGATGCTCTCAAAAGGTGTGACCCGATGACTCATTCCCTTCACCCAGGCCCTGAGTCCTACAGCTTCCATGGATCCCAAGATAACACTAGAAGCTGGGGGCGGGGGGGAGGCTTTATTTAGCACATGGGCCTGTGGGGCCACTTAATTTTAAACCACAATACCTCAGCTTTTATGTTTTCAATCTATTTTTATTTTTGATTTTGTTTTTTGTTGCCTGTATATTTAATGTTTATAAAAAAAAAAAAAAGAAGAACTTGCTTTTTTAAGACAGTGTCTCACTATATAGCAGCCTTGTAGAGCAGGCTGACACAAACTAACAGAGCCTGCCTCTGCTTTTCAGATGCTAAGATTAAAGGTGTACACTACCACACTGGAACAAAATCGAATTTTTACTAGTGGCATGGTATTCTAGTTGGGATATTTATGTTATTTCTAATTATTTGAAAGCATGATAAACATTTAATGAGCATCTTTATATGAATCTTCTTAGATAGGTCAAAAGGTGGACCATTGTAAAAATCTCATGAAATGTAATACCACAGAATTTACTGTGATAATCTATAAATTTGTAATCTTAATATTAATTAATACAAATGTCCTTATTTTGTTCAACTCAGCTACAGTTAGCAGTGATTACTTTTAAAAATGAGACATTAATTTGATGTGAATAGTTATTTTTACTTGCATTTTTAATTTTCAGTGCCAATGGTTTTTTTTCAATTATTCTGACCATCCATCACTCAAGGTAGCCCTTGATCTAGTTCTGCCAGAATAGTTAATTTTTTTCTTTCCTTAGTATCATCGAACTCAAATGAGTCATTTGACAATTTAATTACATCTTTTCCTTCACTTACAAAATTGTACTTGTTTTCAAATGGCTTTGGAATGTAGGGGTGTTGGGTGGTGACCTGCAGGGGCAGTTCCTTGGTTGGACAATTGTGCGTCAGGTACAGGACCAAGAGGTGAGTGTTCTTCACAGTCCAACAGAGGGGACCAACTTGAGCTCATGTCAGCGTATGAACCTAAAGTGAGCCAAGGGTCAGGCTCACCCTAGATGCCAGTGTGCTTACATTGTAGTTTCCATTCAGGTCTTCCTTCCCCATCTTTTGTATATGAATCCTTTCAGAGACAAACATAAATGTTTTCGCTGTTAAATAGCTTGGGAGGGCATGAACACCTAACAGTTTTCTTAGGTTCTAAGGAGCCAAGGGGAAGAGCCTCCCAGGTCTCAACAGAGAACACCCTCTCCTGACCGGATGTTATTGACCACTATTGTCTCCTGGATCGGTGTATCTTAAGATATTAATCCTAGACTCACTTTGCATTCATCCCCCCAGGGAATTGAAAAATTTTTAATCTGGTAGCATCTAGTGATTTAATAATTATTGTACTGCTTTGAAGTGACCAGAGTAAAATTAGGAGTTAAATGAACCAAGAATTTCCATTATTTAGATTTCTGCTTGGAGAATTAAGAAAGCAAATGGTTTCCATATATTTTAAGTTTTTGTCTGTTTTTGAATAATTGTGTCTTCGTAGAGGCACAGTTTTCATTACTTTTAATATATTTCCAAGGCCTGTGTATAAACTATAATAGTAACAAGGTTTAAATTAAAAGACCGTACTTAAAAACTACTTATGATGGTAGTCTAGGGAGTCGCTCAGTAGTAGAGCATGTTCCTAGTGTGCCTGAGGTCCTAGGACTGATCCTAAAAGCTGCAAAAGAGGTTATTTGTGATGGTTCTCATCCTTGGGATATGTAGCACTCTAGACTCTTCTTCATGTTTTTATGAAAATTAAATATGTGTTTTCAGTAAAACATGTGTTATACATTTTACAAAGTTTAAATGTTGTGATAGTAAGACAAATAACTATGTATTGTGAATAGTACTAGAAATGTGGTGATATTTTCCACCTTAAGTTTTTGTTTTGTTTTGTTTTGTTTTGGGTTTTTTTGGTTTTTTGTTTGTTTGTTTGTTTGTTTTTTGTTTTTTTGTTTTTTCGAGACAAGGTTTCTCTGTATTGCCCTGGCTGTCCTGGAGCTCACTTTGTAGACCACGCTGGCCTCGAACTCAGAAATCCGTCTGCCTCTGCCTCCCAAGTGCTGGGATTAAAGGCATGCGCCACTACCACCCGGCCCTACTTAAGTTTTATATCATTTCAGTCAGTGATCTCAGGTCACTTCTGCCATGTGGCCAATGCTCTGCTTTTCCATCTTATGATAATGTCTTGGTTACTTAGATTCTAATTGTTTGATAAGTTGATTTTAGATTTCTATGATTCCAGATTGGTTTTGAACTTTCTCTGTAGCTGAGGGTTTCCTCCTGTCTGCCTTCCTAGTGCTGGAATTACAGGCATGTGCTACCATGCTCCGCTTTTCCTGCTGTACTTTTTTAGCTTTTTTTTGTTTTTTTGTTTTTGTTTTTGTTTTTTCGAGACAGGGTTTCTCTGTGTAGCCTTGACTGTCCTGGAACTCACTCTGTAGACCAGGCTGACCTCGAACTCAGAACTCAGAAATCCGCCTGCCTCTGCCTCCCAAGTGCTGGGATTAAAGGTGTGCACCACCACCGCCCAGCTTTTTTAGCATTTTTTATTGGATATTTTCTTTATTTACATTTCAAATGTTATCTCCTTTCCCTGTTCCCCTCTCCACCTGGGAACCCCCCATTCCATCCCCTCTCCCCCTGCTTCTATGAGAGTGTTCCTCCACCAACCCACCGACTCCTGCCTCCCCACCCTGTCATTCCCCTACACTGGGGCATCGGGTCTTCACAGGACCAAGGGCCTCTCCTCCCATTGATGCCCAGCAAGGACATCCTCTGCTCCATATGCGGCTGGATCCACAGGTCCCTCCATGTGTACTCTTTGGTTGGTGATTTAGTCCCTGAAAGCTCTGGGGTGTCTGGTTGTTTGATATTGATGTTCTTCCTACGGGGCTACAAACCCCATCAGCTCCTTCAGTCCGTTCTCCCGCTATTTTTGACTATTACTACCATCAATCACTGCAGGTGCCTTGCCGGATGCTTGGGCGTGGGTCCACAAAAAGGACGGGAACATTCCACACACGTTTCCATGTGATGCACACTTCCAGCCCATGTCGACAGTGTGTCCTTAGGTTTCCTCCTAGCCTCAGCATGTCCACTGTGCTCTTGCTTCAGGCAGATAGGTGGATTACCACTTTCTCTCTTCTCTTCCTGTCCATTAGTTCTCTCCTTCCACGTGCGTAGGGTCTGATTCTGTAACGACTCTATTATTTCTTGATTCTGCACCATTCATATTAGTTTTCTTTCCCTAGATGACTGAAATAATTATTAGGTCTGGAGTAATACCAGAGATGGAATCAAAGATAGAAGTTTGGTGTAGATTCCAATGGTGAACAAGACACCAGTAATCGATGATAGGGAGTAGTCCCTGTAAGAGACAAAGTGTTACATTACCAGGTAACCACAGCCACAGAACAATGGTGGGGAGAAGGGGAATAGAGAGTATTGTTACATTCTTGAATGAGTTCAAAGTGGTATGCAGAATCTGGAGTAGCAATAATGAATTCAGGGCATTACATTCTCAATTCAAAGTTGAAGCAAGAAATTGGAAAGTCTGTCATCTTCTCTGAATGAAACTCCTTTTTTCCTGTTAACCCCAAAGACTGATATTTCTAATAAACAAACCAAAAAAGTAATTCTGTTGGTAGCTGGCTCACAATACCAATTTAACTTCAAATCCCTCAGGACATGCTTCTCTGTGCTCAGCTTTCCAAGACATGGTCTAAAGGATCTTGGTTACTGCTCAAGGTAATAGGAGACCTTAAAATAATCTGTAGGAATCTGTTCTTACAGGACATCTAGATAGGAGTTTTTAGGATTGTGAAGATTTTTCCTGAAGTTTCAAATGGACCACCTGAAAGGCAGGCAATGTGTGAGGGTGAGAGGAGTCCCTGCAGGTAGCTGGAGGGAGTGACTCACGAACCTTAACTACAGTAGAAGCCTAAAGCTGCTGATAGTGCCCAAAATGTGGAACCTCTGTCAGGGAAAATCAGGGCAATGAGTGGAGCCAATGCAAGAGAGAATCTGCGGGCTGCACTAGGGGTGAGGTTGTCCAAGCCTGATAAAGCTTACACCGTTATATCAAGTGACCCAGTTGCTGCACATAATGTGGGATCTAATACCATCTCTGGGAGTCCTACTCTCATCTCCCCCTTTGAGACAGAAGAGTTTCTTTGTGCCATTATGGTTTGGAAGTATGTACCTTTTGTGTTTTAGAAGGGCTCACAGATAAGAGTGTACTTTGGGTCTCACAGGAGACTTCAGACTTAGACTCAGACTTTGGAGACAAGTTAAATGAAGTTTTCATTATGACATAACCAAAAATTCTTAGCAGTAAGAGGCAAAATGTTCCTGTCTGAATTTGAAATATCCCCCTAGACTCATGTGTTAAAGTTTCAGTTCTCTGACAGTGGTTGTATAGGCTTACATTTTTCAAAACCTACTTTAATTATGGTTCTTTAATGCTTT
>JADRCC010553098.1:0-11926 GCA_019843855.1 Hylomyscus alleni
AGAAGGAAATGAGCTCTGCACCAAGCATGTGAGAAAAGGAAAATTCAGGGAGGAATGGTGCTACACATCAATAAATCCCATCCTTTATTTCAGGTGAAGTCAATATTGACAGGAGTTCCTGGATTATGTAGTATGTATAAAGTGAAGACACCTTGAGCTACAAAATAATGTTTTAAATATGAATGATATATAGTATATACATATACATATATACAGATACGTGTATATGTAACATATTTGTATATATAATATAATTCTTTAAAAATAAAGAATAACAGGTACCTTCTTCAATGGGCATGACAATTGGAAATTGCTAACATTATAATTATTTTAATTACATCAATAGTAAAAATTTATGGGTATAAATCTCGTGTGATAAAACAATGTATCAGAAATTGGAAATAGTCTTTTTGACTTTCTTGTGGATTCATTAAAAAATCCTTTTCTGTAAATCACCAGGAAATGTCTTGTAGATATGATTGGATTAAAAAAAAATAGAAAAATGTATAAGATCTGGCACCATTTTCCCAGTTCTTTTCCAAGTTTTTTTTTTAACTCTTATTGCATTATGATGAGAAAAGTTACATGATTTCAATTTGTCTGAATTTGTTAACATTTAAAAATATATTTTAAGTAAATAGAATTAAATCACATTCTTGTTTCCCTTTTGTACCCCAACTCCTCCCAGAGACCCCCCTCTTCAATACTTACAATATCTTTTTTGTCATATTCCTTAAAATTTATAAAATATTACAACATAAAAATGAGTATTATAAAAGTTGTTTGTATAAAACAACAGTCAATTTAACCGTCTTATGTAGATGCTTGTCTACAGCAATACTGAAAATACATACATTTTTCTCAGTATAAATTTTAAATAACTCCAAACATATTAGCTGTATATTATTTCAAAGTAATACATCACTACTAGTATTTTCTTAAATGAACATAAATATATAAAGTCTTTTTGTTTGTTTGTTTGTTTTGTATTTAGCAGAGTTTAAAATCTTAGCTTTTACTATAGTACAAGCCCAAAATAAGAACAATTTTTAGACATTGGATTTCATTGTAATAAGGCTGTACTTCATTGACCCTCAAATCACCGAAGGATTTTACCTCCATCTTAGCTAAGATGAGAGTTGAGGTTTTGTTTTTTTGTTTTGTTTTGTTTTGTTTTGTTTTGTCTTTTTGGGTTTTTTTTTTTTGAACTAGGTGTAGGTGTCACCATTAAATCTTTCCTTGAGAGATTTGTTAGCTAACATGAATATTTGAGAGAATAATTTGTTTTTTTTTTTGTTGTTGTTGTTCTGACCAAAAAGAAAATAATGGTTTCAACATGAATATTTGTAGTTACTTGCTGTCTTAGTTACATTTCAGTAGCTCTTATAAAATATCCTGACACCAGCAACTTAAGGAAAGACAGATTTATTTCAGCTCACAGTTCATATTAGCCCACCTTGGCAGGGAAGTCAAAGCAAGAGCAGTTTCAAGCACTTGATCATATTATATTCAAATCAGAAGAAGAGCCAGATGAATGAATGTGTCCTAGCTCACACCTTTAGTGTGCAGTCTAGGATAGCAGCTAGAGAATGGCACCAACCACAGTAGGCAGATCTTAACTCAAAAAACAAAACAAAGATAATCGATCCCCACAGGCACGCATAGAGGACCATCTTTCAAGAGTCTTAGTCTTTCAAGTTGATACTTAGCACTAACCTTTACACTCTGCAAGTGAATCTCCCAAACAAAATAAATATAATTTGTGGTGTCAAAGTAAGATACAGTTAATATGTTTGGAGTTATTTAAAATTTCTACTGAGAAAAACCTATGTATTTTTAGTATTGCTGTAGACAAGCATCTACATAAGACTGTTAAATTGATTGCTGTTTTATATCAAACAACTTTTATAATACTCACTTTTAGGTTATAATATTTTATAAATTTTAAGGAATATGACAAAAAAAGATATTGTAGGTATTGAAGAGGGGATCTCTGGGAGGAGTTGGGGTACAAAAGGGAAACAAGAATGTGATTTAATTCTATTTACCTTAAATAGAATTTTAAATGTTAACAAATTCAGACAAATTGAAATCATGTATCTTTTCTCATCATAATGCAATAAAAGTTAAAAAAAAGTAAGACACTCTGTGCATTCTGGAAGCAACATAATAGGTAGGAGTATGGTATATATTTAGTGCAAGGTACTTAGAATAGTTCATGAACTTAACGTCTCAGCCCTAACTGACTCATTACTGTTCACTGTGAAACACATGCACAGAGACACAATCCTTTACACACTAGTCAGTTTTATTTTCATCACACTGCCAGCACTCACAAAGTCCTTGTTTAGGTAACATTAAAAATATAAAATTTACTTTTCCCTATTATGAGGGTAAGTTTCACAAAATAAGGAGTATGTAAACTCTCTAATCTCCCTTTAAAGATGACCACTTGTTTGTACCTCAGTTGAGAATCCTTATATGTGCAAGGTGAGTGTGTGAGTGGGAGATGATGATACTACCAAGCCCAAGCAGACACTTATAGGAAGAAATTGTTTGCATAACTAGGAGTATCTGCTGTCAAAGAAAATAAAATCTAATATCAATTTCTGATCTCACAGCAATTCCTATAAAATCTCCTGTCAATCATTTCCTGGTTATTAACAAGATACTAGGCATGAAAGCAAGAATGTTTTTAGATTGCCAATGATACATGAAACAAGAAGATAAAACTTTGCATTGGGGAAGCATGGTGGAGCGATCATGCAAATACTAGACTTACTCATTCCTCCTTCCCACTTGAGATCTGCAAGGATATTCACTAGACAGCGTGCATCTCTGATTCGTTTCCCCTTAGATCAAGCTAGTATGAAGTTGCTGTTGATTAAGCAGTATTATAAAGTTCTATATGCAACTCTAGAGAATTGGAATATTTTAATAGAGAGCAGTACCCTGCACTCAATATTTTTATGTAAACAAATGCCAAAGGGGAATGTAGGCAAACACTTAGTTTCAGTACAGCTTCAGATCATGAGTTTTTAATCTAAATTGCATAAAAGAGCTGAAAAGATTCTCTAAACCCCCTGAATTGTAGAGTATATTATATATAAACATGTCTGACTTTTCTCAGCCAAAAGAACAGCAACTTGCCTTTTATCATTTACTTAATGGGTGAATCGACAGATGAAACATAAGGGAAGACATATTAATGTTGTAAGAATTCATTTATTCCATGATCTTCCTTCAGACAAACAGAGCTTTCTATTTTCTTTCATCTTAAAAAATAATATAACTTTATACTGAAAGCAATGACTACATGAGAAGCTGAACTAAGGAAGAAGCAACAGGAGACAGAGGAGAGTACCTGGGTGGCTTTGTGTGAATGGTGTGTTCTGAAAACTGCTCCACATTTCTTGTCTAATGTCTGAAAAGTTTACTCAAGAACCCTTTGCCATCCCTTCTAATAGGAAGAATCAATGTTTCTTTGGAAAGGAGTCTCCTTGGTCCAATAAATCTTGTCAAAATGTAACAGCCAAGTAGCAGAGAGCTATTTCACCTCCCTGTTCACTAAACCTAGGAATGAGAAAGGAGAAAGAAACATAGAGGAAAATAGACCTAGTGAAATTCTTAGCTTCGTAACTTGAGACTAACTCATCTGATGAATTTACAGGGTTCATCAATATCCCATGGAGTCCCCAATGCTAATCCAGCATCCTGCAATTTAGAAACAACAAAGAAAAGTACCTTTTGGAGATATTATCACCTAAAACATCAACAAATATTGGTAGCTTGTCAAGAAGAAAGAAAGAAAGGAAGGAAGAAAGGAAGAAAGAAACAAAGAAAAAACAAAACAAAACAAAATAAAGGTAGTGGATTATTTGCTGTGTGGTTTCACATGTTTCCTATTAATTTATCGACACATTTATATGATAGGTATGAGACAGGTCTTGTGCAAAATTAAGGGAATAGTAGGCTGATAAATATGTTAGAACTTCATGAGATCAGGAGAGCTGTTCTCTGAACATGTAAAGCCCAATTCAACAGGCTGAGCTTGTAACCAGTTCATTGATGATTTACTGTCCTATGAAGCCATTTTTTTGCTTCCTGTCCTCAACAACAACAACAACAAAAGAATAGTATAATAGGACCTAAAGAAAGTTTTGTAGGATTTAGTAAAATATATGGATATTGTACAAGGTGGATTGAGAGAGACTGAGCTAAGTAGGAAATATGAAAACATGGGTTGGGGAGATAGCTGAGTCAGTCAAGTGTTTACTGAGCAACCCTAAAACACAATTATAAGTTTATTTTCATAAGAGTCTCTACTCATTTATAATATACTACATTTGAGGGTGTTTGTGCATGCGTTTTTCTATTTTCTTGCCCATTTTACTAGTGCTTTCTGAAGCATTTTTTTAAGAAAAATTATCTTAATTTTTATTAATACTACTTTTTATTTTACTAATTTCAATTCTTAGCTTTATTACTTCCTTCCTTATGTATCATATACTTTAGTAGCTAGTATTTTTTATATATTTTAATGTGAAAATTAAAACAATTGGTTTTCAGTCTTTTGTCCATAAATATCCCTCCAAAGAGAATTGCTTTTGTTTTTAATATGCCATATATTTAACAAAGTTCAAAGAAAAAAAAATCTTGTGTTTCTAAATATTTCTGTGATGTTTTCATTGCTTACAAATGAATCATTTCTAGATATCTGGGGTCCTTATTCTCTTGCTGCTTTCATGTTCTCTTCTCCTGTTCTACGTCTTCCACTTATATAATATGATAATGTGAATGTGCTATACAGACAATATAATCTAATTAATTTCTATGAATGAAAGGACTTCTCTAGTTCTTATAGTCATTGAAAATAATTCTGTGATTCACAAAAGTCTAATTCTTAAAGATGGTTCCATTTAATAATAATCTTTTATCATTGAGCACTATAGGTCAAAGTTAATCGATTTTGTTATTTATAGAGACTCTAATGTAGTGAATTTTTCTACACATTGTTGCAAAGGTGTGGCTTACAGTGGTTGTGAATTTCTCTATTTTTCCTTTTACTTATTATTATTATTTTTATATAATAAGATATATCCCTATAAGTGTTTTGATGCAACTGTGAAAAGTGGAGTTCTCAGGTTGTTCCCATGAACTTGAACGCTAACTGTTATGAAATTAGATATCATCTTTAATTCTTGAGGTAAGATCCTTGACTTGTTTCTAACCAATTGACTATAGAAGGATTGATGGCATGCTAGTCCTTGATGACATGTTGCATAAAAACTCTTTTATCTGTTGAAAAGTGAGGGGAGAATAGAGCAGGAAAAATAGAGACTGATTCTATGACTCAAGTCTTCACAATATGAACTGCCTATGAGCAGGATCCCATGGCACAAAGAAACATGCAACCCCTGGACCAAAGGGACTTCATTCCCACTTCCCTTCCAATATGTGGAGAGTTTGTCTGGCCTCAACTTGGTGTTATATTCTTCCTGAAAAAGAAGATAGAGGAATGGCATCTTGAAATACAATAAAATATCTTTTAAAACCACAAACCTATATTTAATGAAATCATATATCCAGACAAAAAGCTATAATATCTTTCATTTATCCTTTCTTCAGTCAGCTGAGAGGATAGGACGACAACAATCTTGATAGAAGATCATTCATGGTGGGACCTAAGAGCCTACTATCCAAATAGGATATTCCTAGATCCCAGATTCATAGAAAGTGAAGGGCAAATGATGATTTATAAGATTTATAAATATATGATGTACAAGAGCCTGTATTTGTAGGCAGTTGTTACTCAGTTAACAGAATGCCTTGATTCACAGCTCCAAATATGTTGTTTTATCTGTTGTAATGGTTTTAACTGTAATTTCAAAGTATGGATGTTCACATGATGAACTCATGATCTTCCCTCTGTCCTTCCCTCTGTCCAGGGGACTCTATCATCTTATTTATCATTTTGATATCCCCATATTTTATATTTGAGCATTTTTCATCTTACACATTTCTTTCCAATCTTTGTAGTTTCATATTGCAACTTATGCTTTCTTTTTTCTGTATTTGTCTCTATTCTCTTGTTAATGATACCATGAATTAATTTGGCCATTCTAATGCCTCTTTTTTTCATGCATAATTTGATTATTGTTCTTCTAAAGATATTTTTAAAATTATTTCCTCATTTCTTTTTCTCCCTACAAACTCTTCCATGTAATCATTCTCACTTTCCTTTAAGTTCATAATCTTCATTTCTTTAATTGTTGTTACAGCTCTCTCTTTCTCTCACATTCTCTTATTCTTGCTCTCTCTCTCTATTGCCCAATGAATTCCTAAATAAATAAATACAACCTACTTGGTCTATACAAAATCACTTTGCGTAGTTTGTAGTTTTCAGGGATGACCATTTGGTATTAGATAGCCAATTGGTTATACTCTTCCCAGGGCACACCAATTTCCTCAGTCTCAGCATTCCTTAGTTATCCATAGCTCTTTATCTAGGAATAAGGTCAAACACTATCCTAGCTGATACATCTACAACACAAAAACTGCATCTAAGGCTCAAGGGTCATGTGAAAGACATGGTGCAATGACTGCAAGGACCAGAAGAGCAACCTGTTTGCTGTAAGACAGACACAACTTACATCCATGAAGTCTCTCCAACGTGAATACCTAAATAGGACCTGAACAAGGCCATTCCTCTTAACTCTCTTATACCTACTGATAACTTCTGTCTCTTTTTCTCTGAGGTCTTAAAACAAACATTCTTTTAAAAAGTTATTAAATGTTGGAATGTTTTCAGAATTTCATACACAAACACAGTTTATTTATTTCCATTTCATGTCCCTATCACTATCTCTTCCACTCCCACTTTACCGATTATTCTTCATAAGTCACCCACCTCCTCTATATTCATGTCTTTACTTTTTCCCGGGGGGTGGGGTTTCTGCTGTAAAAGAATTACCCTTGAATTAAGATTGTTTAGTGTTTGTGGCTCATGTTTCTCCTCTTGTATACATGTGACTTCACCATGTATTACAAATGAACAGCCTTTTATTAGCATGTGGGTGATTAATTTGTATTACCACCTACCTAATTATTTTTCAATAACTATTTATTCTTCCCTTCCTCCATTTCTGGCATTGGATTGAAATTTTTTCATTTGTCTAAAATATTTTTTGTTGGAACAAGATTAATAAAAATAAGAGTATGGCTTGTTTTTTATTTGCTTAGATATTTTATTCATTGAATACACGTTCATAGTTGACAGGTATTGTCTTACAAATAAGGTATAATTTCATTGTCTTGGAAGCGTAAAATTGCTTCCAGTTTTTATATGTAAATGTCATCTCTCATTCTTAATATTTTCCTTCTTATAAATAAATAAGGTTTTGTTCATTTGTCTCTATTAGGGAGTGCTTTTAAATTTTTAATCATTGTGGTGATGTTCCTATGACATGTCTTTTTCTTATTTTCCTTCTAGTGGATTCCCAGTGTTTGTTGTGTCTGCCGATTTGTAATATTGTAGCCATTATCTACAGGGACATTCTGTGCATCTTTTTTTTTTTCCGTGTCTTCTGAGATTCAAATTACACATAAGTTAAACTTTTTTATCCTGTCTATGAATCTTGTAAATACATTCATTTCTTTTTCCTCTTTATCTTATTTTCTCAAGTCTTGATGTCAAATAGCTTCCTATGATTTATCTTTCAGTTCACTTATTTCATATTCAGTTTGTTTCAAGATAAACTAATTTTCTTAATTCTTTTTTATTTAAATAGGTATGAGTTTTATTTATTTTTTAACTTAATTTTTATTGTTTTACTTATTCACTTTACATCCCACTCACTGCTCCCCTCTAAGTCACCTCTTCCCACAAACCTTTCTAAATCCCCCTCCCCTTCCCCTCTGAGTAGGTGGGGGCTCCCTTGGTTATCTCTCCCCATCCAGGCACTTCAAGTCTCTGCGAGTGTAGGTGCTTCCTCTCCCACTGAGTCCAGACAAGACAGCCCAGCTATTAGAACATTTCCCAAATATAGGCAACAGCTTTTGAGATAGCTCCCGTTCCAGTTGTTCAGGACCCACATGGTGGTCAAGCTGCACATCTGCTACATATGAGCAGGAAGGCCTAGATCTAGCCCATGTATTTTCTTTAGTTAGTTAGTTGACACTGTTGGTCTTCCTGTGGAGTACTTATCCTCTTCATGACCCACCATCCTTCTTCCTATTCTTTCATTTCTTCTGTCCTTCCTCATACCTGATCCGGAACTCCTCATTCTTGTCCACATTCCTACTCCCTGACACTTCCCTCCCTTTATTTGCCAGTTATGGTTATTTTATTCCCTGTCTAAGTAAGATTCAAGCTTCCTTGCTTGAGCCTTCCTTCTTGTTTAGCTTCATTGCTTCTGTGGTGTGTAGCATAGTACCTGTATTTTATGGCTAATATCCACTTAAATAAGTGATGTCATTTGAGATCTAGGTTACCTCAGTCAGGATGATATTCTCAAGTTCCACCCTACAATATTCATGATGTCTTGGTTTTTGATAGATTAATTCTTAATTTCAGATATTTTGGGTCTCCATTTGGAGACTGCTAATTTAATATATTTTTTGTTCTTCCATTGTTTGGTTTGGTTTGAGTTGGATTTTTGTGTAATCTCAAGAGTAAAACTAAACACCAGGGAGTGTGTCAACAAGAGAATAGCAGGAGCTGGGCAGTGGTGGTGCACACCTTTAATCCCAGCACTTGGGAGGCAGAGGCAGTCAGATTTCTGAGTTCTGAGGCTAGTCTGGTCTACAGAGTGAGTTCCAGGACAATCAGGGCTACACAGAGAAGTCCTGTCTCAAAACTCCCTCCCCCCAAAAAAAGAGTATAGCAGGATATAAGTAATATAAATGAAAAAAAAAAAACGGCAAAGAAGGGACAGGGAGGCCGTCATTGTGGATCATGGAGGGAGATCAATACAGGAGAGGGAGGGAAGAGAGAAGTGGCACTAAGGAAGCTTGGTAGGGGATCAAGGAAACATACTATTTTATATTTACCTAAAATTACATATAATGTTTATAAATATTAAACATAACATTTATTATGCATCTATAGGGATATCTATATGATCTATATCTACATCTGTATCTAAATCTGAAATATTCATGTATCTTAAGTGAGGTTATACTGCTTTGGCTGACAAGGATCCTCCTATGAGAGACTAACTAGCAAAAGTTGATGCATAGTACCATGCGTGAGAAATCTCCACCACTTTAGTTGTTTGTCATATTAGTTTAACTGATTCCTAAAACAGTATTATATATGGTTGTTGCTATTCATTGTTTCTCAGAGGTTGAAGATATATCCCTTCTGTTGATGACATCATGCATATTTGACATATGAATAGGAGATTTTTAAACTGGGGATAATCTGAAAGCCCCATCTTACTGCATAGTACTCATACCACTGAAAGGTACTAGACAAGCTACCAGAATTAGAATTTTGTTTAACACCATGCCCATTTAGTAGAGTAATAGTACTAGGTTCTTCCTTATACATTATAACCCTGTAAGCTACATGTTCTTGGTCCTGTTACTGATACCAACTATGGATTTCAACTTGTAGAAGAGCCCTTACATCTAAACAGTAAGTAATTACTTACTGTGAAAAATTCATGACAATAATGTGCCAATAGTCATGTCTTGCTGGGATGGTCATTGGAGATTGCAGGATTGATTCTTTATATCTTGTTTTTGTGCAGCTACAAGTAAAAATAAAATAAAATTATCTTAACATGAAATGTGTGTGGTATTTTCTGGTATTTTCTTTTTTTTCTCTCTTTTTGTTGTTGTTGTTGTTGGAGACAGGGTTTCTCTATGTAGCCCTGGCTGTCCTGGATCACTCTGTAGACCAGACTGGTCTCTAACTCAGAAATCTGCTTCCCTCTGCCTCCCAAGTGCTAGGATTAAAGGAATGTGCCCCCACTGCCTGGTATTTTCTTTGAGAAGCATTTGTGAGCTCACATCCCTGAACTAGAGTTCTTAGAGACCATTCTCTTGGGTTTTTTGTTTGTTTGTTTGTTTGTTTGTATGTTTTTGTCTGTTTGTTTGGTATTGTTGTTTGCTTTGTTCATCATTTTCTCTCTGTTATATACTTCAATTGCCTAGTGGGTTTTGACTCATCACTTATGTGCATTTTTAGGAACAACTAGTAGACATTTGCTTTGTAGTTGTGAATATTCAATTACTTAAAGGCCACTTTATTGAATGGACCTAGTACAGTGATCCATGCAAGTAGGAAGCTTAACAAATTAGTAAAAATTTCTTTAGTATTATTTTAGTTGGTTAGAAAATCTATCTACAAGTTTTGCAACTTCTCATGCAAGAAATCTTTTTTCCCCAGTGAATTAAGACTACTAATATTTTGTTCCTGATTGTTCTTAGTTTTTCTTCTTTAAGCGTTTTCTGTATCCTTCAAGATCTTTCCTCTTGCTTTTACTTTCTACAACCCAATGACCCAAAGTAAATCCTTTTCAGAAACTAGTCTACCCCCTTTTAAAACCACTATCTAGTAAAAGCTTCTACAGATGGAGGTTAAAAATGTTACCATAGCCAACCGTTATAGAATGTAGGACAGCCTGTGGGTAATTCTCCTGGGCAGCATTCTGAGATGTTTGCATCTGTTTATAGATGCTGATATTATGGGAGATCCATCTGGGAAATCATCTTTTGACTATAAAGACTCATGGAGATGTGTTTTCCTCTCTCATCTGCATAAAATACTTTGCTGTTTTTTTTTTTTAAGTTATATTATTTGGTCAAATTAAAGTTCGTCTGACAAATTTCATATTTGACAGTAATCTGTAATGTTATGCATCTATCTTTTGTAGCATCAATATTTACAGTGGGGAGAAGGATGAACTTCACATGTTCAACTTGTGGCTTATAAACAAAGCATTCCACATTTAATGACATATAGCTCAATAAGATGGCATGTAGTTCTCCCTTATATTGGAAGAAGAATAACTAGAAATTTTTAGTGATTAATTCTTCCAAAAACTTACATAGGAATTCATCACAAATTCTATCATTAAACTAAAGTTATCAGATTTTTATTCCTTGGACTCTTTGCTGATACATATGTAAAATAAGTTGGCTATATAGAAAATTATTTTTTAATTTTATTTAATGTGTTGCAAAGATCTTCCTTGCTGTGTATTTTATCTTATCAATAAAGTATTAACTATATTTATTTTTTTATAAACTGTAAACTTGAATCTTTCTTTTATGGCATAGTTTTTTTTCTGCTGACTTAGTTTTCACTCCAATTTCATTCTCGATTTAATGAAATGAGTTACACATAATTGACTTTGGTATTCAGTGGAACTTGAGAAACATTTAAGAAGAAAGTTTGTAAAATAAAGTCCTGATTTGAAGGACATTGTGAGTAGAGAGACTATTATACCCAAAGTATTGATATACAATACAAAGATAGATGATAGACCTCTTTCCTATTTTCATTTGAGGATTTGTCTACTTTACAACAAGGCTATTATGTATATACTAAGTGTATAAAATTCAGAAAGGTGATTGAAAATAAAGGACAGAACTAGCTGTTTCAATTCACTGTTCTTGTTTAAACTCCTTTCCAAGCTAATTCATTCAATCTTGACTTCTCTGGACTTCTTACCGAATTGTTCTACTTGACCTGAAACTAACTGGCAATTTGTTCTTATCTTCTGGCTTCTTTTGAATCTCTGGCTCCTCTGTCTTCACTTTCAACCTATCTGTGTAAAACTTTCCTAGTAAAACTTCTCTCTGTCTCTCTGTCTCTGTCTCTCTCCCTTCTTCTCCCTCTGCCATGGACAGGGTTTCTGCTGGGATCCCTTATTATGCAGTGTGATGAAAGTTCTGGCCAGGTGGGCAAGGGATT
>JADRCC010553112.1:0-12520 GCA_019843855.1 Hylomyscus alleni
AAACAAAACAAAAAACAAAACCCCATCTCTGTGCTTAGAGTCACCACAGGAAATAGTGTGACCTGGTGATCAGCAGAGGGGAGAAGAAGCAACAGTGGTTCTGATGGTGGCTAAGGGCCTTCCCTCTGTGGCAGGAGGGAAGAGGCCTGCACAGCCTTGGCAGAGTACTAAGACGATGTACATCTCTACTGGTATTCTGCATTTAGTAATCTTTTCCAATATTATAAGACACGCCTGGTATTCCGCCACCAGGAACCCCGCCCCCACCCCCAAAAAAAACCTGGCACAAAAGATTAAGATGCTTCCCCAGGGTCGCATAAGGAACAGAGGTGGGGACACAGCAATTGAGTTCCAGGGCCAACAGTCTTCGCTTTAACTCAAGTCTAGGGTGGCCTGAACATTTCGAAACACTTAAGAATCATTGTAGAGATCTACTTTGCATCCTAATGCCTGTCATTAAAATATTGCATTGCAATTCTTAAAATTTTTGCTACGAAGGTCTTTAGCATATAATAAAGGAGGGAGGGAAGGCTGGTCCGGGGTGATAGACATGGGTGACTCAGACTGCACAGATGGCCACATGGAGCTGCACACATTAAATAGTTACAGCTTTTTGTAGGACAAACATCTCGATAAGTGATTTAAATTAGTGAATATGATCCTCGCAGCACCAAGTGTCGACCTGTGCTGGCACAGGGCCAAGTATTTTACATATATATAATCCTATTTGTTCTTTCTAACACTCCTCCTCCTGCTGTTTTCCAGACGAGGAAACTGGCCTCCCAAGGTTACGAACTTGCCCAGGTTCACCCAGCTAGGACATGTACATGACTCCACGTCTTTCCCCAGGGGTGCATGATAGCATGGAATGTCCTTCAAAGCAATGGTGGTGCTTTCTAATGTCATTTAATTTGCTACAAGACAAATTCCCTCTCCCCCATTTTCCCATTCCAGCAACAGGTAATGTAAGATGTCTATGAACCTCCTTTCGCCCAGTGACTTGACCTCTCCCCTCGTTATGGCTTATTTGATATCCTCAGTCTCATAGCCCTCTCTGTCCAAGTCCCCTCTAAGTATTTCAATCAGAGTCCACTTTTTCCAGAAGGGCTACTGTTAGAGGCAGGCAGATTCTCCTCTCTTGCTCCCCACCCCACCCCCGCCATCCCCTGCGGTCTGCTCTTGACCCATACAGCTCTCCCAAGCCTCCAATGGTATCCAGTGCCCTGTTTGCAAAGTCCAAACAGGCATTTTCCCAGTCTCCAGTATTCTGTCTTCTGCTGCACTCAACTCCTTCTCGAGTTGCCTTCCTGCTTCTTTCTGCCTCTGCTACGTGCACACGGGCCCTTGGACTACTGAGAGATGAGCGAACAAGCTCTGTGTCATTCTGTTCTATGTGCATCCCACCAGAAGGCCATCCATTGTCAGATGATGATCAAAAGTATACGGCCACACAAGTAACAGCAGGCTGTCGTTCCGGTGGCCCCTATGTCTCCTACCCTGACCACACAGCCAAACTCCAGATCCCATTTCCAACTTCTCTTGGGCTGTTAAACTAAACTGACTCCACATCAACCTCGGGACCTTTTCCAGAAGTCTCTCCTGAGCTGAGTTTAATATTTCCAGAACATAACCATGATGTCCCCTTTATCTTAGGGTGGTAATGGCTCTTCCGGCCTCTGAATCCAACAGATCTGAGTTGTAAGCATGTTGATAGAGGTTAGTTCAATCATTTGAATCCCTCTGCTATACATTTCAGTGAAGGAACTCCTGAGTGGACCATACTGACTCTGAAGTTGCTGCCCGATTTTGCTCTTTAGACCCAAGTGTTCCTGCATTTCCTCTTCCCACTAATCCTTGAATAAACAGCTTGTGTGTTAATAATCCTCTAGATCCTATTTACAACAATGAAATCTTCCTAATGAGAATGAGATTCAGAAAGATAAACAAAGGCCCGGCCTTTAGTGCCTTGGCAATCTCTGTTGTGTCATTCAGTAGCCCCTCCCCCCCACCAAGTATTCCGAGTATTTCCTATTTTAGGTCTCCTGCTAAAAAGAAACTATTAAAAAAAAAAATCCTTTCCCAAAAGACTTTACTTGACCTAGTCTCTGAGTTCCTCTCGACTCTCAAAAAACACAGAAACTGAAAATGAAGGTGCTTGTGTCCTGAGTTCTAGCTACAAGGCGATTGTCCTCTTGGCCAATGCCTTGTTCTTTTTACATATTTCATATTTGCCTTGCAGCTCAGCCAAGGCCACCGGCCCCAATTCCTCCTCAGAGGGATGGGATCCTGTCCCCCACCAGACACGCATAGACTTTGAAACACCATTAAGATAAGTTGCCTCGTGATTTCCTCCCATCCCCATGCTTGCCCAGCCACTTCCATACTCCGGAGCACCATCTTCAGAAAGTCCTCTTTCTCACCTGTAAACCTCAGTGTCCATGGCACGAAGTCGTAAGCCCCAGGGCTAATATCTAAGACACTTTAGAAGATGCTCCAGGGGATAATCCTTTTCCCTACACAGCCCAATGTCCTCTCTCCAAATGCCTCACTTCTCCCAAATTTCTGTCCAATTTATTCTTCCTACTCTTTAACATCCAAGGAAATCACTGGTCCCCTTCCCAGGAAAGATTCCAGGGTCACAGAGAAATAAAAACATATGGTCAGATACTGCCTTTTTAAATTATTAATTGAGACTTGGCTAAAAAATAATGAATTTGAGTTCTATAGGCTTCATTTAAATCCATATTATTTTATACTACTACACACATCTCCAGATAGCCATGGAGACTTCTCTAGTTTTAGATTTGGGTTTGGGGAATCTAAACATCTCGTGTGAGACTGGAAGTTACATGCATGGTCCATCTCTCTCCAGTTCCCAGCCACCATTAGTTCAAACCCCACTGTGACTGACAATCACAGATCCATCCACCTAGTCTTAGCTAGCAATGCCATCCGAGAACCACACTTAGAACATCTTATTCACTAGTAAGGATAGAAACTCCGATAGGGAACTGGTCACATCTTGTACCCTAACATGACCTCTTCGTGCCCACAGGATCCAGCCCTCACTGAGCAGTCAGAACCTGATTACACATAGTAACTAGAAAGTGGTGGATCTCAACCAGGCTGTGGATTGATCTAGGGTAGGGCAGTACATGACCCAGCACACAAAGGATGCCATCATATGCCCGGGGTTGAACTTCCCTTACGCAAAGTCAGAGGATCTTACAGGACGAGTTTCCACCATGAGTCAAGCACTTCCACCCTCGGCACCTACCGCTCACATTCTGTTCCTGGAAGTCATTCCACTAAACCAGGTGTGATCTTTATCTCAGCTCAAAACATGAATCTAAGTGTCAGTTCCTGAAGGAAAAGGAACAGGGAGGCTTATTTTGCTGGGAGATTGGGGGGGGGGGGAAGAGAACTTCCTAAAAATGCTATTTACAAACACAACATTTCAAGGCCAGGAAATAACAGAGTGTGCTTCTTGTTGACATAAGAAGTAGCTAACCTCATTCTTAAGGCTAGCAGACCTGTCCAGTTACCCTGTCCCCTGAGATAAATGAGGAGTTAGTGGTGAGGTTTTTAGCTCTCAGGTGAATCCTAGCCTTGGGGTCAATAAGGCTCAGGTGACAGCCAACCAAGAAAACAACAGATAAACCTTGTGGTTTGGAAACAAGACCCACCAGGGTTTGAGAACTGGCTCCGACATTTGGTTTTCTGAGCCTTCGTGTCCTTAGCAAGAAAATGAGAGGAAATGATGTTTTGCTTTAATGATTATAAGAGATGGAAATAATAGTAGCGAATACTTAATAGGTTCTGCTTTTGTGCCGGGCACTGATTTAACGTGCTTTTAAAATGAGTCATCTTCAACATCATGAGACAGAGAGTATCAGGGCCTCCAGTTTCATAGAGAAGGACCCGCACCCTCAATGGCAGAACCTGGATCGAAAACCAGGGGCTCGGTCTTCACAGCTGCGATGATAGGCTCATGAGAAGTTCTGGACACAGACACAGGGCAGAGATGCTAAGCAAAGCAACAGATAAGGGGCCCGGAAAGGGAAACACACAGAACCTTCAGCTCCTACCTTTATGGCATCCAGGTCCCACTCACTAGCCCATGGCAGGTAACAATCAGGTCTCTGAAAGACATGGTTCTCCAAATTACCCCAAAGTTGTCCTTTTTTCTGGCCCCTTCTACATTTATACCTCCACCAGACAGCACATATGTTGTACTATATTATGGCTGTCCCAGCCTTAAAGAGAAGGCAAAGTCCTGGTGAAAATAAAGCCACAGGGCACGACTGCCCAAGCATGGATGCTTCTGTGTAGATAAGGAGGGGTGATTCTGACTATGAGCTGTAGGGCATTTTCAAAATAAAGACAAGGAAGAGAGGGGTGGTGTGGTCTCAAATCCGGACAAAGTAGACTGGCCACCAAGTTCTCCAACATCTCAACATGGAAAGCTGTAGGATTGGAACCACTTACTCTGTTGAGGAGGCTCTGTCCTGAAAAGGTTCCATTTGACCTATCTGTGAACTTGTTTGGTCCCAATTCCCTACTCCTGAAGGTGAAACCAAGCACAAGTTCTACCCTCTGACAAAGTAACTTGACCACCATAGTTTAGGACATCCAGACCCAGTATGAAGGGAAGAAGGCTCCCAGACCAAGGGAGCAGAAGTCACAGTACTCATTGTCAGCAGGACAACGGAGAAAGGAGAATAGGTTCCTACAAGACCTGAAACCCACAAGTGATGCTGGGATGGATGCCCTAAATCAAGATGGAGAACAGTTTCATCTGGCAGCGCCAGCAGATATGTGGGAAACAGCATGGACGGAAGGCAAGCCCTGTCTGGACCACAGCAAGTCCCTTTATAGGAACTTGGGTCGGGGTATAGCACATTGAGAATGGCCCCAACATCCAGACTAGGCTGACCTCACATAGGTAACATGTCAAGCTTCTCAAGTTAGCACCTCAAACCACTTTAGGCCAAACATTATCCTTCATGACCTCCTTTTTACAATCTCTGTTATAATTCAAAGCCTATAGGCTTCAGCCAGTCAGGCGAGCAGAGAGAGAGATGGTGTTGCCACGGAGAGGCTATTCTTAGAAGGCCCAGGTTCAAAAAGGATGCTGTTCCAGGAGCCTAGGAAAACTCAAACACCGTGAAATGCACTTGTAAAATATCGTCTGGATTTGTCAGATCTGCCACTGAGAAAGTCAGGAAAGGCATTTTAAACCAAAACTTGACAGGTGGAAACTCTTGTGTTATTTAATGACTGTCCTGGTCATTGTTCTACTGCTATGAAGAGACACCATGACCAAGGCACCTCTTATAAAAGTGTTTAGTTGGGGGCTGGCTTACAGTTTTAGAGGTTTAGCCCATTCTCATCACGTGGGGAGATCAGCGCACTTTGAGCTGGAACACTAGCTGAGAGCTACGATCTGGTTCACAGGCCAAGAGAGGAACATTGGACTTAGCATGGGCTTTCGAAACCTCAAAGCCCACCCCAAAATGACACACTTCTTCCAACAAGGCCACACACACCTACTAATCCTTCTAGTCTTCTCAAATAGTACCACTCCCTGGTGACGAAACATTCAAATCTATGAGCCTCTGGGGCCATTCTTATTCACACCATCACAATGACACAGGTCTCCCTATAGCAAGCCAAACCCCCAACCATCACAAAATGACATGTGCTATCAAAGACTCCAAAAGCAAGATACCTGAGCACCAGTCCTTCCCTCTGTAGAGTGCCTCAAAACTCAAACAGGTCCTTGAGAAATAATTTAAACAATGACATTATTAGATCAGAAAATGAGAAAGCGTAGTAATTGTTTGAGAAAAACAAAACCAAAAAGGGCATCATATAAAGATGAGCAGTCACACTCTTATTAAATTAAGAAGTCATGCTCAAAACCTTCCTCCCCCCCCCCACCTTTACCTCCCAAAAAAAGGCTGGAGAGATGGATGGGCAGTTAAAAGCACTTGGTGGTTTTGCATAAGACCCAGATTCAAATCCTAGTACCCATGACCAGCAGTGACTAACTACCAAGTACTCTAGCTACAAGGGGCCAGACACTTGTGACCGCTGCAGACACCTGCCCTCATGTGCACACAGCCACACGCAGATACACAACTAGCAAAAATAAAAATAAGATGTTTTTGAAAATCAATACCGAATGTCTCCACCCGTTTTTTTAACAACTGAAATTAGAGGCAGCCGACTCATTGGGGCCGACTTGTTTCCGTTGCTCATGTAGGTGGCCCTCTTCTGAGAACTGTACCACTGTGGCGGTAGCTTTTATTTTTGATGGCTACTTAAAATTCACATCAAAATTCACATGAACATTTAAAAGTACATGTAAGTTGGGCTTATTCTCTGCTTCCAAAGATGGAATACACCTTTATTTGGTTGAAATTCTAAGAGAAGAGTAAATGACTTTTATTTTGTTTCAGGATTATTTTTGTTTGTTTTAATATTTATTTATTTCTCAATTTACTTTTGAAAACCAATTTCTGCAGGAAAAACAACAACAACAACCTGGCTCTTGCTGCATCTTATAAACACTAAAAGGTTTTTAGTGTATTGTGTAAAACAAAACTCCATAAACTAGGTAGCTTATAAACAAAAGAAATTTGTCCCTTACAGGTCTGGAGGCCCAGGAAGTTCAAAGTTAAGGTGCTGGCAAATTTGGAATCTGGTAAAGGCTTTTGCTTGGTTCCCCTCACTGTGTGTGTCCTCCTGTGTTAGGAGGGACAAAGCTCCTAAGGCCTATTTCACAGCCTTGCCCTATGCGCCTTACTCTCACCCCCTTCCCCCCCCCCCCCCTCGTATCACCTTTCTGGTTAGGAATTCAAGGAGACACAAACATTCAGACTGCAGCAATCAAGGCAGAGGAGGATGCAGAGGTCATGATGGGATGGTAGGAAAGCAGCCTGCCCACAGCCCCTCCCAGCCCCATGCCCACGGCCCCTCCCAGCCCCATGCCCACAGCCCCTCCCAGCCCCATGCCCACAGCCCCTCCCAGCAGCACGCCCACAGCCCCTCCCAGTCCCATGCCCATAGCCCCTCCCAGCCCCATGCCCACAGCCCCTCCCAGCAGCATGCCCACAGCCCCTCCCAGCCCCATGCCCACAGCCCCTCCCAGCAGCACGCCCACAGCCCCTCCCAGCAGCACGCCCACAGCCCCTCCCAGCTTCTCCCTTCCTCTTCTTGCACCCTCAAGTTGCATCATTTCGTAAAGCCTCCTGCAGATGAACACAAAGCCCGCCTGGGTGGCACTCTCTGGGTGGAATCTATTTACTTAAAGCAGTTCTCTTAGAAAAAAAAAATGCTTACAGAAGATTCTGTTTCTGATCTGTATTTATTAAGAATTTATCAAGGGGAGATAGGGAGAAGAAACGGTTTAAACTACAGAAAGTAATCCCTCCTGCAAATTCACCTTAGAAAATTAAGTGTTAAAATGAGATCTGAACTCTTCAGATGTTAATACTCTTTTTGGGGGGACTTTAATAAGGGACTTGATGTCATTTGAGCTTAACATGAGAAAATGGAACACAGGCTGGTGAGATGGCTCAGCGGGTAAGAGTACTGACTACTCTTCCAAAGGTCCTGAGTTCAAATCCCAGCAAACACATGGTGGCTCACAACTATCCATAATGAGATCTGACGCCCTCTTCTGGTGCTGTCTGAAGATAGCTATAGTGTACTCACATAAAATAAATAAATAAATCTTAAAAAAAAAAGAAAGAAAGAAAATGAAACACAAAATCTGATTTATCAAAAAGAGAAAACCAAGTTGATGGTCTTTTCTCAGTTGACTTATTAGGTTATCTTTTCAAATAATCAACTCCCTATCTCACGTAAGACCTATTTGTTAAATTTTTTTTTTAGTTTTTTAATGTATTTGTTACAACTTAAAAAAAATGATTTGCAAATGGAAAAGCCCCTGATATACTTCTAATTATGTTTTTCTATCTTTCATGCTCAAAATAAACACAACGGAAGACACAAATTCTCCAGGTGACAAGTGAATGAGAGCCCCAGACAGAATTTAATCAACAATTCTTACCTTGGGCACAAAAGACCGAGTATAAGGTTTGAATTAACAAGGGCTAGGCACCAGTAAGTCAACCCGGACAACAGGGGATGCTGTTCGCTTGTCAGTGTCTAGATGAGTGAACTCTTCATTCTTCATTCACGTTCCCCTGTGAAATTCAAAGAGCACACCTACATGTGACACTGAAAAAAAGGCAAGCAAGCAGTCGGCGCAGCCAGGGAGAGAAACAAACTACCCCAAGCTTAGATGGGTACAGTTAATGAAGTCCTCCGTTCACAGCAAATATGCCCAAACCTGCTGGATGCCATTAAGTGGGAATGTCGAACACACTCCAGTCCACTGTCCTGTGAATTCCCCGTGATTCCTCACAAAACTCACGTCTACTGTAGAGATGTCCATCTTAAAAGTGCACATAATCTCCTAAAGAGCACTTTTCTGTGGCATTCACAGTGCTGGCCACCACTAGGGCTACACTGGGGCCGAACAGAGCCACAGACAGGCATTAGAACCCTCTCAGAGTCCCCCACCCCGGGGGGGGGAGGATGCTAAGGCTCTTGAGGCCTGGAGCCCGGGAATTTGCTGCTGTGCACCTAACCTGTCACTAACCTGTGTGGCCTAGTGGATGCTGACATGGGCTTACAGGATGAAAGCAGACCATGTATGATTCCATCATCATCCCCCCCATCCATACATCAGTCCCCCACAAACCATCAAGTGACAGCTCCCTCAGATGCCAGGGCCCAAAGCTAGATGGAAAATGCCAACTGATGGAGCTCGGACTCTGTCGGGCATGGTTGGTTTGCTTTCAGCTGTGGTAATGATGGGTATAATGGATTCTCTAGGATAGGTGAGATTAAACCCCATGGCCCCTCCTGCCTTAGGAGCTGGGGCTCAGGGCTATGCCAGAAACCAGCACTTCACTCAACCTTTCTCTTTTCTTGCTGTCCCTTCTTTTTTATCGTGCTTTAGTTTTGCAAACAGCAGGAGGCTACAACTTTCCCCATCTGAGCAAATTCTGACTTGAGGTCCTCGACCATCATCTATGTAGAAGCCTGACAGTGAGGCTGGATCTTGCTCCCTCCCACTGAGGGTCACCTCCAGATGAAATCTGGGAGCAGATGAAGAAACTGCAGGCATTCCATGGACTGGAACTGATGTATGTGATATGTGGGTCACTGATACACAAACACCCATGTACTCACACCCTCATGCACAGAGAATGAGGGCCTGGCACTGCCTGGGGAACTGGGACCATCAGAGCCAGTCTTCGGAGCCCACTCCCATAGAGGACTCTCATACATAACACTAGACATGGATTAGCTCACTAGGGGCCAAAGCACAGGAACCTGGGTTACCTGAAGGATTTTGGGGAGGTTATGAGATTCTTCTCTTTGTTCGAGGGGGACCATATTTATTTGGTAGAAAATTTTCTCATTTTAAAGTCTACCAGAGATAAACCACCTATGCCCCAAGCCCCATGTTCTGACATATCAGATAACGAGACGTCAATGTCTTACACCTCCTTCTATCCGCCTCCTCTCCACTCCATCCATGCCTAGACAGTCAGCCGGAATCCCTGCTTTGGGTTCAAAATTTCTTGGTATTTTTGTGACGAGGGATCTTTTTCCACTTCTTTTTTTTTTTTTTCTGGGAAACTGACCACAGGAAAACCTGAACAGGGTAAGCTGACCACAGTGAAGGAGCAGACGTGGACCAGCACAAGAGTGAGGGCTGAGACTGTCATGGGAATCCTCAGGAAAGTGGAGCAGGGCACATAGGAGGAACTGATGATGCTCTGCTGTGGACCAGTGAGTCCCCTCTGGATTCTCTCTTCCCAGGCCGCGGAGACAGCTCCAGCTCTCCCCTCACAGCTCCTTGACCTGTTCAGTGTTTCCCCAGGTTTCATGGATCACTCATAATAAATGCCCAGTTTGCTTCCGAGTCTCCCAGGGCTCGGCCGTGCTTGGCGTTCTTCCTTTCCATCTGGAGAGCCTTCCTTAGTTCTGTCCTTTGAGTTCCTTGCCTCATCAGGGATCCAGGATCCAAAAAAGCAACAGTAATCAAAGGAAGAACAGGCACTTCTGGGAATGGCCTAGGAGCATCTTCCAAACCTTGTGTGGGGACTCCTGTTATGAAAGGAACCCATTTTCCAAAGCAGGCTTGGCAATGGGGTGGGGGGGGTGAGGTGAGAGAGGTGGAAGTGTATTCTACTTCCTCTCTAGCCATCTCATGTCAGCATCCCAATATCAGCTTTATGTAACTTGATTTTACCCACGTAGAAACGCGAGGTAATTTGGCATTTGGTGATTATGTGTGCTATGTGCCGTGTAACAACGTAATAAAAGCATAGAGAGTCTTGCAAGAAGGGATTAGGTGGCCTAGAGTCCACCCTTTAACCTTCCAAGCAGAATGTTCTAAAGTAAAGCCTACGGGATGCCCTCCTTCCTCTGTACTGAAGGCAGAGACCCTTGCCAGCCCCAGGGGCAAGGCTGTTTGTGTCAAAAAGGACCCTCAAGACAGACTTTCAGGAGCCTGACTTGAGCGTAAATCTAGCAGGTCATCTCATTCTCCTCCATGGTTTAAAAAGGTCTACTCCTTTCTGATGGCCATAAGGAACAACACAGTCACTCCTAGGGGAAACGTTTAAAGGCGGGGCCGCCAACTGCCTGGGTGCCAAAGGGCTGCCACTTACATGTGCACCCACTCCTCTACATTCTTCTGTCATACTCAAACCTTGGAAAGGCAAAAGAACATGGCGACTCAGAGCATGACCTCAGGTCTACTGTGCATCAAGGAGTCCTATCAATGGTAGTCTTGGCTCTGCTGTTGGCTACAATTGACTAGCCACGTGGCTTTGAGCAAGGTATCTGGTCTTGCTACCTTCAAAAGCAGAACTTAGTAAAAGCACCATCCTCAGAGGTTGTTGTCAGAATTAAACAGTGACTCATCTAACTGGGGATGCACTTGGCCAGCTCTTGACCCTATGTCAGAAACGCAGAAGGAAGAGTTGGAGAGATGTCAACTTAATAGCAGAACCCAAGCTCCCCAGCCTCAGTCCCATCCACTGAAATCCAACTTGCAACCCACAGGCAAGCATGCCACTTTTGAAGAAAACTCGGTTATTATTCGGGGCATGGATTAAGAAGGGAAACTAAGAGATTAAGTGAGAAGTGATGAGCACCATTCTATGGCCACATACCATACCATACTTCACCATTCTAGACCTGCCTCAGTACCTCCTTCAACATTCACATACAAGTACACTTGGTAACGACTACTCTCGAGGGACGGGACGGCAGCAGTAAGGAGGGTGGCAGGGTTAGCATGGGAAGGCAGGGCCTTGCTCAGGACCGAAGCTCCCTGTGTGATTGGCTAAACACTGGGTTTCCTTCTCCTATCTATAAAAGACCGATTTTAAACAATAATACATTGTGTCTAGTTCATAAAAAAAAAAAAAAAAAAAAAAAAAAAACTTGCAGAGGGCTAAAGAGTGTTTGTTACAATAGCAGAGAGAGTCAGGACCTAAGGACAAATGGAAGGGTAGTCTGAGTCAGGAAGTGATAGTCCAGGTGGCGTGTGGAGGTCCAAGGCAAGACAGAGGCTGTGGTCAAGGAGCCCAAGGGTTTCCTACATAAAGAGGGAGGTGTGAGTGAAGGAACATGAGAACTGGCAGGTCGCTGCTATCAGTGTTTTACTGAGCAGGGTTTGGGGGGGCACATTCTCAGAGTTCCTCCCCACCTCCTCCACACTTCCTAGTTACTTCAGTGACAGCAGGAGACGGAAACTGCTTTTAGCAAAGCACAGTAACAAACAGTACTTAAGCTGCTTACTTACGTGAGATCGGAGTTAAAAATATCTCTGCTCATGCAGTAAATGTTTCTTCGGAGGGTAGCTTGGTCTTTCATGGATAGAATTTGTTTCAGAGATAAAGTCTTCCTATGACAGAACATATCCAGTAATTGCATTACCCAAGACGTAATAAAGATCGGAAACCCAGGCTTATGGCCTTCGGTGTGTAGCCTCTATGAGCCCTACAAAAGGTGTTACGAGTGTGTGTGTGTGTGTGTGTGTGTGTGTGTGTGTGTGTGTGTCCTTCCCTCTTTCCATCTTAAGGAGATGAATTTTCTTAAGGTTGGGAAATATGATTAAGCCAGAGCTCTTCAGAGAGGAAGAACAGAAACTGACTACTCCTACGGGTATCGTGACCAACACCACTAACGAGTGTCACCCTGCCAGTCGGATAGAAGCTAGACTGTGCGACATGGTCGGCTCTACAGCTGAGGGCCCTTTTGACGCTTCACTGGAATGCCTTTAAGTTCAGTTCAAGATCACCAAACCGTGTGTCTGCAGGAAACTTCGAGTCCCAAGCACACCTACCATAGATCAGAAATGCTCCCTAAGACCACAGAAAACATCAACAGCCCCAAACACCATATTCAACTCTAGAAGCCA
>JADRCC010553117.1:0-11549 GCA_019843855.1 Hylomyscus alleni
CCTGCAGGAGATAGAGAGATGCAGGAGGATACCCCATGCTTCTCCACTACACTACCGCACATTCCCATCCCACAAACTTCCTGTTCCAGACAAAGGACCCTGGGTCACTGTGGACTTATAGTCCTCTCTCTATCCCATTGCCCCAGATTGAGTACCCTAAGACAAGGAAAGCCTACATTATCCTTGAAGACCCTCAAGGCCTACAAGGGTCCCTGGCTAACCCAGATGCTGAAGCATCCAGGCCCTGGTGGTAGTCAGGCTTGGCTACTTCTCTGAATAGGACCAGCATCCAAAGGGATCTCCCACAGAGCAGAGCCCAGCGAGGTTGGAATGTACTGTCCAGGGAACCCATATAGAGCTCAAGAACATCCTGGAAGCTAGTTATCCCTCTCCCAACCCCCCAAATGGGGTAGTCCTGATCCTGAGAGACCTGGAGGCCATAACATTTTGCAGGTCAACATTCCCAATCACCAGCTTGAGGCTGCAACAGGGTCACCCAGTGTTGTGACCCTGGGTAGGTCACCCACCCTACTCCAAGGAGGTCCCTAGAGTCCAGACCATGAGAGCAAACGTGATAGACAGGAGTCTAAATGACCACCTTAACAAAGTACATCCTGGGTGTCTGGTCCCGAGCACGCACACGCAGCACGAAGGCCCGCCAGGTCCTGTAGATGTCATTCATACCCAGTACGGAAGCCCCCATAAGGTTAGGATGCTTGGTCCGCTCATAGTTGAGCACGCTGAACAGAGTCTTGAGATGCTGGCTGAAACACTGGGCCTGTGCCAGGGCCATAGAAGACACATTAGAAAGGGACCTGGCAGACTGTTCCCCGACCACCCCGATTTCTCAGAATAGACTCCTAGAGCTCAGCTTCGAGCCAGAGTCTTAGAAGACCTATCTCACTATGTCAGTTGATTATACTCGAGGCCCTCATCCAACCTGCCTCAACCTGTTCTTACCTACCCCCAGGGGCATTGCCTTCTAGAAACATGCCCACTGGACTGGAGTCAGGTCAGGGTCACCTTTACTCACAGAGGTCCTCTAGCTGAGCTGAGGCACCAAGAACTTCACATTGTCCTCTGGGGCATTACCAATGACCACATAGGCACTGATAGGGGTCAGAGCTGTTACTGACATATGGGGATGGGTGGCAGCTGCCCTCTGGTTCCTTTGCCCCCTAGCATAGAGGCCATATAGTACCTACCTTACCTGGCAGGAGCCCTGAGGGATCTCCAGGGCTTGTGTCCCAAGCTCTCTGGTTCTTGGAACCATTTCCCATCTCTAAGACCTTTCCACATGCTGAATTTTTACACTCAGGAACAACAACCTTCAACTCTAACCCCTAACCCTAACCCCAACCCCCTTACTTAAGTCAGAGTATAGACTCAACCATCAGTACAGGGCCAAGCCCAGTCACCTGCTTCTTTCTGCTAAAGGCTCTGGTGCCCATGCTATAACTCATGTTCACAATGGGCCGGAGACCGTTGGGCTTGGGGATGAAGCGCAGCCTGCAGATGGGCATGGCTAACCAGGTGTCTTGGTGATGCCTGACCTCTTCTTGTGACAGCTCCCGTAGCTGCACTCTCTCAAGGTGTTGCCTGTTACAGAGAGCACTGTGGAGTTATGACACGAGCATGCAAGAAGTTCATGAGACACATCCCATCAGGGTGGCTGGGAACTTGGGGCACTTGACACCCGACCATGCTATGGGGCTACATCTAAGACCTTAACAACCCACACAAACCACACACCCCATAGAACTGTCTAGGCAGGTAGACAGGTACTGTCATGACATGTAGCCTAAGTTGGCACCTGAGACATCTGGTCCCATAGTCTGCCCTTGGTATCTCTTCTTGGGGGTCCCACTGGCCAGGACACTTTTGAAGCAATCAGCTGACTCTTATGAATATCTTGGCTTAGACATGAGTATGAAAGCAAAAAGTGTCCCCTGCCTGCCCCCAGGAAGCCCTGTGCTGATTGCTAAGGATCCATAAGCACAATGGGTGGGTGATGCACAATACATAGCTAAGACTGGACCTCAAGAAAGCTAACATGGAGCTCAGTGGTGGCGGCGCACACTTTTAATCCCAGCACCCGGGAGGCAGAGGCAGGTGGATCTCTGTGAGTTTGAAGCCAGCCTGGTCTATGGAACTAGTTTCAGGACAGCCAGGACCACACAAAGAAACCCTGTCTTGAAAAATAAAACAAACAAAACAAAAGACAAACAAACAAACAAACAAAAAAAAAGAAAGTTAACATGGTCGTCTGCTCTCCGCAGGCCTTGCCTGTCTGCTCCTCTGTCCCTTCAGCTTGGCCTTTGTACCTTCTGCTGAGACAGCCAACTCCAGCTCAATCAGCACTCAATCAAACCTCAGCCACTCAGAGCCCTGCCACTTCTCAGGGTGGAACCCTTGTGGCTTCCCACTGAGGAGACACTTCCTTCAGGGGTAGACGTGAGGTGGAATCCGTCAGCTCTGCTCCTGTTTGATAAAAAGCTCTCCGGCTTTAGGGATAGTATAGATGGTACAGATCCAACTTAGGATTTCACAGGCAAGAAAGCAGAGTCTCCAGTCCATGGCTTACAGGGCGTCTAGGCCCTTAAGGTCTATGCACAGGCTAGCAGGTGCCACATACTGTGCGTAAGTGCTCTGTGTACGCAAACAGAGACACTGGTATTTAAGAGATACCATGTGGTACCTGACTCCAATGCTCTGCAGCTTGCTCCACACACTCTTACGGTAGAAGAAGAGTCTGTTCTTCTGGAATGTGGTCTCTGTGATGTAAAAGAATGACCTAAGCAGCTGTACCACATATGTGTCCATCAGCCAAAACAGGAACATAGCCAGGATCCTCTCCCTCAGACGGTGCTCTGCAGCAGGGACACAGTCTTTCCCTGAAAGTAGAAGATATTCAATATCCATGACTCACTCCAGACCCATGATGTCCAGCATGGAAACCATGGGTCCCAAAATGAGCCCATTGGGTATTGCTCTGGACATATTGGGCTCTAGTAAAATGTATTAATAAACTAGTTTAACCTTTGTATGTATGCTTTATGTTGTGAACTAAAGTTCCCTGACAGCCATGTCTGTGATGGGGGTCCTGCAAACCTACTGACGACAGATAAAATGCTGCTGACTGACAGAGAGATGCTCTCGAGGCATCCTTCATCCCCCAATAGCAGCCATTCATTCACTACCAATCTCTGAATCTGACCTAGCACCATTGTGACTATCCAGGGATTTGTTTGGGCTAGACTGACTTAGCAAACCCTAGCTTCTACCAGCTCTAAATCGAATCATATCTTCAGATAGGGGATAGGGACATGGCTTAGTTGGAAAAGTGCTTGCTGGAGGGGCATGAAAACCAAGTTCAATTGTCAGAACCCATGTTTTAAAAGCCAGGAGTGGTGACGTGTGCCTGTAATTCCAATACTGTGGAGGTAAAGAGAGATGGACTCTAGCTGAATCAGTAAGCTCCAGGTGATTAAAGACGACACCAAGTGTCAACCTCAGACCTCCACACACACACGCAGGCAAACCTCAGTGAGAGCTGGTGGTGTACTACTGGGTCACCAACTACACACACACACACACACACACACACACACACACACACACACACATTGCCACTGAGCAGTGTAGTTCAGAGACGTCTAGAACATTGTAGAGAATGGCTGCTCTTACTACCATGCTGGACATGTGAGTTCTATGCACCGTAAAAGCTGTATAGATTCTGTGTATCTCCAGATACCACAGGGGTCTCTTTATCCAGGAAAAGGCGGGTTTACCAGCAGTGATAAATGTGAAGGAAACTTGTGAAGGAGAAGGGGAATCCCAGAAAAAGGTACAAGCCAGAAGACAGAATGAACAAAGAAAGACAGAAACAGGGCTGGAAGGCTGGTTCAGTGGTTAAGAACCAGGGCTGGAGGGCTGGCTCAGTGGTTAGAACACAGGGCTGGAGCACTAGCTCAGTGGTTAAGGGCACTGGCTGTTTTGCAGAGGTCCACACGGTAACTTACAACCTCCTGCAACTCTAGTTCCAGTCTGCTCAGCTCCAGCACCAGGCCTGTCATGGTGCACATACATACATTCAGGCAAAACATTCATACACATAAAATGATCACTGAAAATAAGTCAATACATGGAGGAAACAGTGTAGAAGGTTAAAACTAAACAAGCAATGACCTTAAAAAACAAAACAAAACAAACAAACAAACAAACCAAAAAACCCCAAGAACGACATTTAATTTGGGAACAGAGAGGCTGAGGGCAGACCTAAAGCAGCGGAGGGATAGGAGCTGATCGGAGTTCCAGTTAAGGCTCAGTTGACTGTTGACAGAGAACAGTGCACGTAAGTTCTTACTGCTAGAAGGTAAAGAGAGAAGGAAGACATGTGCAGCGAGGAAATGCACTTTACAGTTACTCAGAAGCAAGACACCAGGGGCGCAGCAAGAGTTAAGAGCAAACCGGCTAAAGAAATGGCTCAGCTGTTAAGACACTGGCTGCCTTTTTCAGGGGACTGGGGTTCGATTCCCAGCATCCACATGGTGGCTGTCAAGCCTCTGTAACGCAGGTTCAGGGAGATCCGATGCTCTCTGCAGCTACCAAGCATGCAAGTGGTGCATGGGTATATACATGCAAACAAAACACATATGCATAAAACTAAAGAAAGCAAACTGGAAATAACAGAAGCAGTGCATTCAGACATTCTTAGGGAGGGAGGGAGGGAGAGAGGGAGGGAAGCTAAGCTTCCTATCTAAGTAATAACTGTCACACTGGCAGGACAATATATAAAAAAATTCACCTGCATGCTGTGAAAAGACACATCTAAATTCTAAGAATTCAAAAAAATTTTTTTAACTTTTTTTTAATATTGAGTACACTGTAACGGGTCTTCAAACACACCAGAAGAGGGCATCGGATCCCATTTTATAGATAGTTGTGAGCCATCATGTGGTGGCTGGGAATTGAACTCAGGACCTCTGGTAGAACAGTCAATGTTCTTACCCACTGAGCCATCTCTTCAGTCCCAGAATTCAGAAATCTTAAAAGTAAAACTTAAGGAAAAAAAAAAAAGACATAGAAGGGAAACAGCAAACAAGCCAGGTTCAATCAGTTTGAGTAGATGAGAACTGCAGGTTTACACACCTTCAATCCCAGCTTCCCCAGAAGCTGAGACGAAAGAGAGTTGCAAATCTGAGGGCAGCTTGAGCAATTTAGAAAGAAATGTATCTAAAAAACAAACAAAAAACCCAAAAAACAAAGACAATAACAAAAAACAAAACCAAAAATCTCTTTTACATTCAAAAAATTACTAGAGACATAATTAATATCCTGGTAATCAAAGATTCTCTAATCAGAAAGATAAAAATTCCAGCTGGGTGTGGTGGCTCATATCTTTAATCGAAGCTTTTGGGAGGCAGGGGCAGGCAGATCTTAGTGAGTTCAAGGTCAGTCTCATCTATAAACAAGTCACAGGCCAGTTAGGACTACACAGTAAAACCTTGTCTCAAATAAACAAACATAAAATAAATAAAAATTTGTAACTAGTACATATACTTACAATGTTGCATGTAAATATCACCAGAGTGAGAAGAAATAAGCCCAGCCAGCCATCAAGAGACTAAGGTAGGCCTCTTCTTATTTCATGACCAGAGGGATGTGGGCTTTTCTGTACATACTTGACACAGTGGACACAAAAATCTCAGGAGTCAGAAATACAGCAAACATTTCGGAAAACTGCCTGTGCAGAGGTGCAAGTTTGCAGCACTTTCGAATAACCGGGATTACGCAGACTTCTACACAGAGTTCAGAATCAATTACAAAAAAAAATTCAAAATATTTCACACATGTGGAAAAAAAATATGTATATATCCCAAAAAACAAAATCCACTGATAACCGGGATTACGCAGACTTCTACACAGAGTTCAGAATCAATTACAAAAAAAAATTCAAAATATTTCACACATGTGGAAAAAAAATATGTATATATCCCAAAAAACAAAATCCACTGATATCAAAATGGCCACATACGTACAGAAGCAGCTAAGGCAGTACCCAGAAGGAAGCGTGTAGCCAAATACCTATGATGTTGGGGTGGTGGTGGTAGTTGTGGGGATCCAGAATGAACCTGAAGAGACAGGAATAAAGTCCTAAAGAAAACTCTAACAGAGCACGATTAAATTTCCACAGACAAACTGAAGGTCAAAGGGGGTTCTCGGAGCAGGAAAGAGATAGGTTCAAACAAGCCTGGAAAGGCAACCATAAAACTGGATGTAAACGGATAGGATCTGGCAAAGTCCAGTCTAAGCAGGAAGGAGCCTGTGTCCAGAATAAGGAGAGCTGCTGCTAACAGTCTGAACAGACAGGATACTGACGGGCTGCAGTATCTCCTTTCCTCCAGGGGGGTCTCTTTGTAATCCTGGGCAACTAGTGGGTAAGGGAGCCAGAAGGAATAAGAGCTCTGCAGGTGGGATGACTTGCTTTGGGCCCACAGTCTCTGTGCTGCCAGCCTGTGTGGAGAGTCAGGGATGTTCTGTTGGTTTCAAGATAAGGTTTCTGAGTATAGCCTTGGTGGTATTAGAATTCACTCTGTAGACTAGGCTAGCCCCGAAACTCTTTAGAGATCCGCTTGCCTCTGCCACCAGAGTGCTAGGATTAAAGGTGTGCCCTATCACGCCCAGGGCTGGTACGATTTTTTTGTTTGTTTGTTTTCCAGACTGGGTTTCTCTGTGTAGCAGAACCCTGGGTGACCCGGACTCACTTTGTAGGTCAGGCTGTCCTTGAACTCAGAGATCCACCTGCCTCCGCTTCTGAGTGATGAGATTAAAGGTGTCTGCCATACTTTGCCAGACATGTACTTTTAAAAGCTTAACATCGGAGCTTCCCAGGACCATCCATGGTGGGAAAACATGGCTCTATCATTTTTTCCCCATAATATCCTGGGAGTTTGGGAGACAGGAGAGCAGGTAGGAAGTTTGGCCCCTTCCATACACGCACAGGTTGTAACAGGAGTGCTGGCTGTGGGCCAACCTCAACATTAAACCCAGAAAGCTAGGCAAGGAGGGCACGGGAGGGAGTCCAGGCTCTGCAGCCTCCTAAGTAACACAACCAGTTCCCTTTTATGCACCAGGTCCCCAGTTCCTTCTCATACCTAAGATGGGACGGGGATCTTCACTGTAGCATACAGTCTTTTCATTTATCTCTCCTTCGTTCACCCTACCCTTTGTGGACCCAGCAGCTGCAACATTATAGTTTAAGCACACATTCGCACACGGGGAGGGACAGAAGAACCTTTGAAACTTAGGTGCCCCACTTCCCACAGGGACAATCAATGGGTTCCTGTGTTAAGTCTGCCATTGTTATCAGTGAGGCACCATTCCACAGGGGGATTATGGATAACCTGAAGTGGTAGTGAGACCAGCTGACTCCTTACAGCCTTCAAACTGGCAGTCTAGGAGACCAGGCCTAAGAACTGAGCAAATAAGTTACTAAAAAGAAAAAAAATAAAAAACAGGCTTAAGGTAGCTAGTCAGAAACTATCCTGCCATTCATTAGAAGCTGCCCAGCTACCTAGCGTGAAGTAAGGACAATGGGTCAGCAAGTTTCCAGACCTCCCCAGTAACAGTTTCCAGCCCCCAATCCCTGTGCCACAGTAATGGAATGCCCCTAGAGATGGAGTAAGATAAAGGTCACCTACCCCAGACTCACCTATAAATCTAGCCTGCGAGCTCACTCGGTTGTCTCATCTTGGAATGAGAGAACCTCCTTGGAATGAGAGAACCCCCGCATGCTTGATTTCTGCAGAATGAAATGCTTCTTGTTTCTGCATACTGTTTGAATCTGGGGTATCATTCTTTGGCTAACGACAGACCCTTACGTTAGCTCTCGCTAGCACTTCTGGACTCTCTGTGGTGCACTGTGCCAGAACCCTTATCCACTACGCTCCCCATCTGCTTATGTGTTTACCACAATGTCCCCAGCACTTAGAACCTGCCCAGAGCTTGGACAAGAATCTTAGTTTGTGCAAGGTGAGCTGGAGGGAGGTTGGAGTCAGAGACCATCAGATGGAACTTGTCCAGCCATTAAGTGCATAAAGTCACCACACCACTGGGGACCTGGGTTACTGCCACGCATTGTCTCCTTCTTCTGGGCCCCTAGTGCATTCAGCTGGAGACCAGCCATGCTCACCTGGGCTGCTGCGGAGCCAGTGGCAATCCTCTACTCTCATCTTCCACATTAGTTCCTGCAGAGATAGCTTGGCATACTTCCCCAAGGAGATGAACTTCTTTACATTCTTAAAGAAACGGCGCTCATTGTGCCTGGTACCCCAGAGAGCAGCAGGCACCACCTTTCGGAGACAGGCCCGAAGAAAACCATATACCTGCCAGGGACTGCTGTGTAGGCGGAGCAAATCTATGAGATGTGCTGGGCTGGTGTTCAAGGCATCTGCCACCTGTGGGTTTGCTGTTCGAAACCTGCAATGTGACCTGAGGAGTCTGACATATTGGCACTCGGCATGGTTCACAAGTAGCTGTTGGAATAGGGGCCGCATCTGCCAGTATCGACGCGACAGGCGGTGCGTCCTGCAGCGTGGTCCTGATGTCCTAGGCCTCGAGCCCAGAAAGATGATCTCCACCAGTCTCCTGGCCCCAGTCAAGCTAGGCTGGAGGTTGTTGAGTAGGAAGGAGGGGTTTAGCCCCTCGTGGCCACCTCCCCTGGAGTAAAGGAAATGTCTGGTCTCAGTAAATGGCCTGAGCTGAAAGGCATTTTGGGGGGGTGGTGACAGCAGGGATGTGGAGCTGGGCTTGTGTTTACAGCACACCGACCCGGAGAGACTCGAGTTAGATGCCTTTCCTTTAGAAGACAAATTTTTCTCTGCAGTAGGCACCTTGGGGGACTCAGCAGGACTTGGTACACATGTTTTGCCTGATGGGGTTGGTACCACCTGCCTGTTGGGTCCCTCCTCCACTCTCAGGGCAGGATGGAATCTGGCCTTCTTAGCTGAAGGCACACTTGTTCTGGTAGGACTCTGATGCCTCTTCGTACCTTGTGATGGTAAGGCCAGGGGTTTCGTTGCTTCCTGGTGACTACTGTTTTTGATCTGGTGTGCGGACCGAAGGTTAGTGAAATTCCTGCCCACGGTTTGAGTGGGCCTGTAACTAGGGGACACAGAGGGCAAGGTGGCACAAATTTGGTACAGGGGTGACCCACACACCTGGTAGGCACAGCTAGGAGGTACCAGAAGGTAAAGAGCACAGTGCGCCAGCAGGTAGACCAGCAGGTCGTCACCCACTCGGCTCAACAGGAGCATCCATGAACGACTGACGCGCAGGGTCTCAGTAACAGTGTTGGGCAAGTAGCTACGCACGCTAGTAGTGAAGGCTATGGGAGGCCCGCCTCTGGCCCCGTTAAGCAGCGCAAAGCCAAAAGCCAGCACGTTCCTCTCGTTGCGCTCGCAGAGTCTCTGCACAACCCTAGCCACCAGTTCTTTCAGGGATGACACCTGGTAAGGAGAAGAGGGTCTTGACACGTGAGCTAGACGCGCTGTCCCGCATCCTCCCGGTTTTCCGCCCCCGACCCATGGCGATCCCACTTGGAGGCCCACCTGGTGGAAGGAAAGGTCAGCAGGTGGAGGCTGTGAGCCCCAGGGCAGGCACACTAGGCATTGGGCAACCAACGTGCGGTAGACCTGCGGGTCCCCGGGTTGTACAAGCCGCCTGCCCTCAGGCCCCAGGCGCCGCACAAAGGTTGCCAGCGGCCACACCTCCCGGTATCGGCTGCGCAGCAGAGAGCGCACCGCAGGGCAACGAGGAGCGCGGGTCATTGTGGTCAAGATCGGGATGGGTCTCCCACGTGCGGGAACCAAGATGCAGGAGCGTGCTTAGAAAACAGTCAGGATCCTAGCCATCGCGGAGTCCACGATGGAAAAAGAAGAGGCCGGGAACAGAGGAAGGGGCGGGATTCAGGCGGACCAAGCGTGGTAGCGGAAGGGGCGGGGTCGCAGCAACCGTACTTTTCCGTTAATGGTTTTGGGGACTACTGGCTAGGTGTGTTCCCCAGCCAGGTTCAGTGGTTTGCGGAAGTGTAGGAGTAACGAAGGGGGGCGCAGTCATGCAGAATTTCCCTCTACAGAATGCTTCTCGGGCTTCCTTTTTGCCCCGAGCTGGGGACCCAGTGTAGACTAGGGCCAGGTGGCAATCAAAGAAGCCTATCCTTGATGTGCTGAAGGTTAGATAGGCGGAGGAACCTAAGGCTTTGCCTGTACCTGAGCTGATCGTTCCTGCCTGCTGTGGTCGACGCAGTGAGATGGGGTGGTGGCAGTCGCAGTTCTTCCCAACCAGGCGTCATGATTACAGCCGGAATTCTACTTTACAGGTTAACGCTTTATTGTGGTGCTATCCTACGCTCAAATCCCAAATATGTTCCGTAAACACCCACCACCAAAGGAAGGGGATTAGGTAAAGCCCCGTGTTAGCTTTTTTTCACTGTTCCAGCGGCTTTCACCTCAGGGTCCAGCGCATCATCTCAACTCGCGGACCCATAGCAAGGCCAGGGCCTTTGGATGAGGGCGCTTGAATGTGCACACAGCCAAAGCGGCGACCTAGACCTTAGGGTGGCAGCCCTTCTAGGCTGGCAGCTGTGATAGTACTTGCACTCGTGAGGCGGGGGGTGGGATGGGGGTGGGGATTGTTGTTGTTGGGGCTTATATGGTGACACGACCCTAAGCCATAGTTAGAGAGGGGCCGTTGAATTTTGAATCTCTGGGAAATAGGGAATCTGTGATCTCCACAGTAGCTGAATTTGGCAAACACTGAAATGCTAACAAATATAACCTTTGGTGCCTTCAGCTTTCTGAGGAAATTGCTTCTATCCACCGACCTAGCATTTGAACAGGCGCTCTTTCGTATTTACTCCCTTATAGGAGGTCTGCCGCCTTGTAAATGCTCAGGATTACAGGAGCTATTTTAGAAGTCTGTTTAGTGGGCATCAGTCTCTTCGAGGGGGTGTGTTTGAGATGTGCTTAGTTCTGCTACTTAGGAGATATGGGCCTGACCTGAGAAATTTATGCCAACAATGAAGCTACCTTAGTGTAGTTCCCCAAAGAAACCAGCACAGAAAACAGTCTCAAAAATAAGAATATAGCTGGGCATGATGGTGTACACTTGTAATCCCGACTCTTGGGAGGTAGAGGCAGGATGAGAAGGCATTCAAAACCAGGCCAGCTACATGCTGGGATTAAGGTCCACTTGGGCAAAGTGAGACCCTGCCTCAAAAAACAAAGAAGAGGTGGGGAGGGGGGTAGCACTTGCTGACTACACCTGAGACCCTGGGTTCAAGCATCAGAATCAAATAAAAACAGACTAGAAGAAATTGAAGGGGAAAATGAGTGGAAGTTGTCCACCAGCAATGATGGGGCCAGTAAAAGGGAGCCTTCCTGTAACAGGCCTGCTTTAGAAAGCTGTTCTTAGAGACGTGAGGCCAGGTAGAGTCTCTTTTGAGAGGGGCTGCACTCCAGGAGCTATCCTGGAGACAGACAGTGGTA
>JADRCC010553127.1:428-15895 GCA_019843855.1 Hylomyscus alleni
CTAAGTAAGCATCCTTAGGGGATGGAGGTTTGACCTGCTGTTGGTCTTGGGAAAGTCACCTGACTCTGTGATACCCAAGAGTGCCCTAGAAGCTTCTGGTCTCCTAGGACAGCTAAGGAACACAGGGTTAACACAGAGATCTGTGGCCCTATTGATGAAATAGGTCCCTTTCCACTTCCTTGTGGGTATAATGCACAAAAGCTGGAGCCTGAGCAGCATCGTCATAAACATAGGAAATATGTTTTGAGACTCTCGGTCCGTATTGGAGGACTTTGGTGCTTTCTTACCATCTCCTTCAGACTTTTTCTGAGATGAAGAAATCAATTTTGATCTTGTTTATGGCAACACTCCATTGTTTCTACCACTTGCATCAAATGCAGAAGCTAATGACTAGAAACAGTTTCTGGCATGTTGGGAAGGCATGGCCAGCCTGGAGGTGGGCTGGAGTGGAGTGTGCTGTCACTCCTGAAGAAGAAAGGATCGGGAATCCTCCAAGGGATCTCACCTGGGGCTGAGATCATGCATGATGGGCAGTTGCTCTACCACCAAGGCATGGTCAGGCCCAGGATTCTAGAACCTTAACATCTCAAAAAAAAAGAGAAAGGATCTTTGATTTTACTAATTGAAAGATTAGTCTTAGTTAGAATTTCTATTGTTGTGAAGAAACATCACGACCATGGCAACTCTTATAAAGGAAAACATTTAATTAGGGCTACTTATCGATGAGATGTTTAGTCCATTCCGATCATAGTAGGATCATGGTGCTGGAGAGGCAGCTGAGAGTTCTATATTAAGATCTACAGACAGCAGGAAGAGAGAGTGACACTGGGCCTGGCTTGAGCGTTAAAACTTCAAAGCCTACCTCCAATGACACACTTCCTCCAACAAGGCCACACCTACTCCAACAAGGCCACATCTACTCCAACAAGGCCACACCTCCTAACAGTGTCACTCCAGTGCTCTTATGGAGGCTGTTTTTATTCAAATGACCACAATAGGGGTCTGAGGAGATGGCCCATTGGGAAAGACTACACGCTCTGCAGACATGAGGACCTGATTTTAAATTGCCAACACTCATGGGTTGGCTTGGACACCTCTAACCCCAGCACTGGCCAGAAGCAGATTCTGTCCCCAGATAACTTATCAATAGAGATGGAGATATTAGCCGATAGAAATTTTGGCCAAGTGTCATGGGTTCGTCGAGACAGGAGGATTGCTTGGACTCACTGGCTATCCAGTCTAGCCAAAACAATGACAGTGACAGACCCTGTCTCAAGGGACTAGTGTGAGGAAATATAGAACAGGACACCCTTCTTGGTTGTCCTCCCTTGACCTCCCTCTGTGCGAGGCTCACAACACAGAAACTATCAGTTGGGTGTAAAATAGTTGCTTTTGGTGTAGTTGGTAGGGCAAGAAGCACAAAGACATTTTCTTCCTTCTTTTTCCCACCTCTAATTTCAGCGGTTGAGAGGTAAAAGCAAGAAGATCAGGAGTTCAAGGTCAGCCTTGGCTATAAGCAATTTTGAGATCAGTCCCTGGCCTACGTGAGACCCTATTTCAAAAGAGAAGAAAGGGAAGGACAGAGGGAGGGAGGAAGGGAGGGAGGGAGGGAGGGAGGGAGGGAGGGAGGGAGGGAGGAAAAGGATAAGAAGAGGAGAGTAGGTACAAACAAACCAGATCATGACGTCACATATCTATTATGTCATCTATTAGGTGACTATTATGTTAAAAGATATGGCAGATATGAAGATGGCCAGATATGGACTCTTTCCCCAGATCACTTTTCAACACCAATAGAGAAGAGATGAACAGACAGAAGATGAGCTCAGACATTTTGGCTAGCCAGGTGTTGCGGATTTACACACAGAGATGCTCCTACTAAGTGTGTTTCAGAGAACTTTCCAGAGTTTTGTCTGTGAGCTGCAAGGTTTGCAGGAATATAGGTGACTTCTAGGGTTCTTGCTTTCTCCACAATACTGGCAAGATGTCTCCTCTGCTCAGGGAGATTAGTGTCTCTCTCCAAGAAGATGAGAATATTAAAGCTATAGAAAATGCAAGTGGCTCAAGACAGCTTATGGTCTAAATCTAAAGTGGGGGAAGAAAAGGTGAGCCCAGATTCTTACTAAGATAGAATTAGATTGGAGGCTTGATGTGACATCTTAGCTCAGCTCCTGGAGTCCTTCAATCCTAAAGGCCTTACAGTCCGGTGAGAACGCTGTGCCCATGGTCAGGAATCTGAACATACAGGAAATCACGGGAAGGTGGTTGTCAGGGGCACTAGAAGAGGATGTGGCCTTGCCCGTATCTCTTAGTCATACCTACTTTCTCTGTTCTTTTAGTCTCTTTCCAGGGTCTTAGAAGAATGTCAAAGTGCAGGGGATGACCTAACCTGAGTGGCAGGTGCCACACTACACAATCAGATGAAGGTATGTGTGTGGCAGAGGAGGTGTGTAGTAAATGGCAGCCTGACCTGAATCAGGCTGTGGGCACTACTGAGTAGAGCCAGCCTCTAAGGAGGTCTCCTGCACACTGTGTGCCTACATGTATGTGCAGGGGGAGTGTGTTGTCACCTCTTCTATCTCTTATTAAAAACAAACAAACAAATAATTTTTTTGTGTGTGAGCTGTGTTCACACTCCTGTGTGTGTGTACCCATGATTGCACAGGTGGAAGGAGAGGTGGCTTCTGATGTCTTGCTCCATCGTTTACCTTATTATTTTTATTGTTTTATTTATTGTTTGTTTGTCGAGATTTGTATCACTGTGTAGCTGTGCCTGATCTGGAACTCCCTATGGAGACCAGGAGGGCTTTAAACTCACAGAGATCCGCTTGCCACTGCCTCCCAGGTCCTAGGACTAAAGGTATGGGCCACCACATGCACCTTATTTTTGAGGCACAGTCTCTCACTGGACCTGGGACTTGCCATTTTAGTTAGATCCGCTGCCCTTTAAGGCCTTGGAATCCTTTTATCTCCACATCCCAGGACTAGGGTGACAAGCATATGCCATCACAAGCAGCTTTTCTGTGGGTGCTTAGAGTCCTAGCTCAGGTGCACAGAAAGTATTTTACCCATTGAGCCAACTTCAGGGCTCATTTCCCTCTGTTTCTTGCCCATGGAGAACAACCAGACTCATGACTTGCTAACATGGAAGTTTATCTCCATGTCTAGACTTCTTTTGAAGCTACCACCATGCCAAGAGGAGTTTTAGGCTATGGTTAAATTAAAAGTAGAGAGATGTAGATCTTGGTCCGGGAAGGTCAGAAGGAAAACAGAAATGCCCCTGCCTTCCCTTGTAAGTACACAAATCATACAAGAGGACCACAATTCACAACACCTTTGTTTCTCCAGTGAAGAGCCTGTCAGGGGCAAGGTAGGGAGTGCCAGGTTCTGTACTGCTCTTTTAAACCTTTTAAACCTTGGCCTGGAAACAGGAAGTTTATTTGGCCCCCTTTACCTGTCCAGGGCACTTGCTATCTACCTGGAGGCACAATCTGCTGTTTGTAATATCACAGGCCGTTGCCGTGGAGACAGTGACGTTTGAACACATCAGCCTTCTGGCTGTAGGAAAAGAACAGTTTGCCGAGATGGGGCCCCCGGGTATAAATAAATACATTCCAAAGCAACAGGTGAGCTTCAGAGCAGCCAGCTCTCTGGTTTCTGCTGAAACATTCCTACCATTAAGCAAACATGGGAGGAAGCACAAACATGTCTAGAAGCGAAATATGGAGCCTATGGGTTCCAGGGCTGGCTGTGGCCATGCCTCTGCTAGCTTGTGTGGACCTGGGCATTTGGCTTCCCCTCTCTGTGTCTTAGGTGAGCAGCATCCCTTGCTCATCACCTTCATCAACTTGGCCTCTAGGTAGGATTAGGCAGGATGGATGTGATTGGAAAGGAGAGGGACAGAGTCTCATTCCTGGAGTCTCCACAGAGAACACAGGAGAAATGTGTGCCTTGTCAGCCAGCCATCCCTTATTAACCCTCTATACTCTAGGACATTTTCTGCTTACTGCAGAAGAAAAGTTCAAATGACCAGATTTGGAAGGAACTGGGCAGGTAACATGGTTCACAGAACTTATGCAATTTTGATACTGCCGAGTTTCCATGAAAAATCAGATATCTGGCATAACCAATGTATCTCAGGTTATAATCTGCTAGCTTATTAATAGCCGGCATTAATACGGGGTTCATCTCTCGCAAGCCCAAATCATCTTGTTTCCAACCTTTTGGTCAAAGTAAATCCAACAGACCAACATTAATATTTTGATTTACACCGAAAGTCAAAAGTGTACCTAGAATATGTGTGCCTTCCATTCACCACTGCAACCAGCACGGTTGTATACAACACACACATTCAGCAGCCGCTCCATGACTTAATCAACTAGCATCAACATGCTCAAGGCCAGTACATTTCTATCACCAAGGTCTCACATTAGAAAAAGAGCAGAACTCTTTCCTGCCTTGTAAGTATCCAGGCTGACAGGGACCAAGCAAGACGCTATGGCTTAGACAATCTTTATGTACAGCATCTAGTGCCAGCTATCATTATTCTCAGTAATCTCTTACCTAGGAGGAGTGGCCACACAATCAAGTCAGCATTAAAAGATTTCTAAAATGTCTTTGGGGCAGAGATTTGCATCAGCCACACACATGGGGGCTGCATGCCCTTTCAGCCTTTCCAGGCTATTCACCACTCCTAGGCCCTCAAAGGCCTGTGGATTCCCAGTAATCACACAGGGAAGCATAGCCTAGAACCAGGGAGAGGAGAGATGTCATCATCGGGGGCCAGTGCTTGTTTTGTGGTCTCTCCATGCCTTGGCTGTATCTGTAGGGCTGTGGGTATTTGTTGTAACAGAGGGAAATGAACTCCAAACACCAAACAGCCCCAGCCTGCGCCTCTCCAAAGTTTACTCTATCATCTCTGCAGCAAACCAAGCTCCTAGGTAGTGAGCACTTTGGGGACCTCCCACCAGGAAGCTTGTCTGAAACTCTCCAAAGAACTCCATGTCCTTGCTGCGTGGCACATGAGCCTTTGTTTGGGTGTTTCAATAGTTTTTTTTTTTTTTTCTGTCCTAACCCCTTTTTATGTTGTCAAGATATTTCATGCAATACTTTGCCCCAGGTGGCCCAAACTGACTTTACATATTGCTGTAAAGTATTTGTGTTGTCTTAAGGGTGGAGGGAGTCATGTTTTATGATCCGCTAGTGCCTCAGGCCTCATCAGTTTGTTGATGTGCCTGCAACCTTTGGGCATGTGGGAGCATTTTGTTCAGGCATTCCCCTCTATATTCCAACGGCTTGACATATCAGCTTTGAAAGTGGCCAGTCAGTGAATCAAATTCTTTTATTTATCAGATGAAACGTGTGAGGGTCAGAAAACCTCAGAGACAAAGGGCTTCCCAAGGTTGGTGGGAAACTATTATTCTGAGAGCAAAGAGTTTTATTTCCTAGAGTTTTTGAAGAGAGGAATGCAGCAAAACTCCACCATTAAAACTGCTTAGAATACAGGGGCCCCAGGGAGATGGGCAAAAACAAAAACGGACCACGACAAGAATGGACACAGGTTCCCTCTTGGTCGGTCGGTGGGTTTCCCTCACAGGTCCCCTCTCAGACAGTCAGTGGGTTTCCCTCACTGTGGTGCCGTTGACAGCTGCTCCTTTGAACCCGGACTAACTGAGCAGTGTCTCTCAAGGCTGGTGTGCATCCCGCCTGCTCTCTCTGCCCAGAGGAGCCCAGGTTTCCTGAGCCTGGCCTCTTCTCACAATTAGATATGGTTCTGTGGGGAGATAAAGAGGGGTCAGAGGCCCTGAGAGGGGAGAGGAAAGGGGGCAGGGTCTCCTTTTCCCAGGAAACAATCCCCATCGTCTTTGAAAGCTATTAAGAAGGAATTACCATGTAGAATTCAAGTTCATTCCAACACACGGTGGGTTCAGCCAAGCGAGGGGGAGGTGGCACTTTCTGACCAAGGACTATGACCTCAACTGTCCATCACTGAAGTATAGAAATTGACCACAGATAGGCCATTCTATCTTGAAAGGAACTATAGGAATAAGGTAGCTTAGAGAGATGGACTAAGGAAGTATGTATATGATTTTTTTCAATAACCCAAAGATTAATTTATGGTCATTGGACAGTAAATGACAGGATGCCACTGCCCTCTGCTGGCAGCAGTGTCCTCACCGTGGCAGTCCCTGAGTTTTCCTTTGCTTGGGATAAATAAATGGTTTGAAGATTCAAACAGCTTGCCGATCCTAGGTTTCAGGTGAGTTGCTTGCTCATTCATTCCACAGGCTGCAGGTGAAGTGGGCAGCCGCACACATTCCTCTGAAGGAAGCCTTTCTGCTCCACGCCTCAGTAGCGAGGACCACAGCCTTCCTGAGGGCTACCACCTTCCTTATAGCTAGGTCTAACACCTGAGCTACAGCCTCACATCGGCAGAGTGCAGCTTCTGACCCTCCTGCCTGCCCATAACTCAGGACTCCTACAGCATAGAGTGGGTTCCCTCTTTTCTGTTTAGTATGAGCTGGGCTTTTCATGGAATCTGGAAGTTCAGTTGAAACCACATGCATCAGAATGGTAAGATCCCCAATTCCATATGGGAAACCCATCTGACGGCTCCCATCTATCTTTATGCTATGGAAGCTGTTTACCTCTTGGCTCAGGTGCCCATCCTGGCTGCTGGTTCTGAGGAACATGACCGGGGTCTCCCCTTCAATCCCCCACCCCAATATTCTGTGCAGGCTTTCTTTATCTCGGAGCTGTTCTAGGTATCTAAAGACTTGGTTCTATCCAGAGCTTCTGACACTGGACGCTTTATTTATTTATCTTGTACCATTCCTTAATCTAATTAGACAAAGCAATGTTTTTGGACTAGGTCACGCAATTCACGTGGGTCAACAATTAAAACAATAAAATGGCTTCAAGTAAACTTCCATCAGTCTTGTTACATAGTCTACAGCCCCTCTTATTTCTCTTCTTCCCCCTGCAGGAGCCTATCATGGTCAGAACTTTCTGTTCTTTCTCTTGGCATTTTCACAAACATAAGCATGCAAATGCACATTAGTGTTGATTTCCCCTTTAGGCAAAAAGGAAGCATGCTTTGTATTCTACTCTAAAACCTCCCCTGCCCCAGGAAAATACATGCTGGATAATTTTCCCACATCAATACATTTCAAAACTACTTACTTTCATGATGTGATGACATCACGATGTATTTAACTAGTGTCTTGTGGATGGTCCAGGTTTATTTCTATTAGTTAAATAATTTGTTGACTTCTTCTTCCTCCCCTTCTTCCTCCTCTTCTTCCTCCTCTTCTTTTTTCCTCTTCTTCCTCCTCTTTCCCAGTCTTCATCATTAACACTGTTTCGAATCATGTCATAGGTGGGTAATAGTGCTTATTATCCAGCACCTAGGAGGTTGGCGCATCAACAGTCTAAGGTCATCCTCTGACACATGGTTGGATCCAAGCCAGCCTGGGCTATATGAGTCTCCATTTCAAACAACAGCAGCAGCAGCAGCAGCAACAGCAGCAGCAGCAGCCCGGGTGGCTTCCCAGCCCCGAGGATCAAGGCAGTGGTTTGAAACCACTGTCACGGGAGTCAGAACTGCTTGTAAGAAATGCTGGTTGTCATCTCTTCCTGTGTTTTCTGGTGCAGGCAATGCTCATTCTCTCTTCCACACAAGATCTAAGGGAGGTGATGGAAAAGGTGAGGGCTTCCCCCTGTGGGGACCACATCCATCAACACAAAAGACAGGGATGGACTGGAGAGATGCTTCAGTGGGTTAAAGTGCTTGATATGCAAGCACGAGGAATTGAATTTGGATCCCTCAAATGCATGAAAAAGCCAGGCATGCTAGAGTGCTCCTGCAACCACACTGCTACAGATACGTAACTTTAATTTTTCAAACCTTATTTTTCATGATGGTTCTTAAACGCTTTAACCTCCCTTTGCACCCCCCCCCCCCACGCCAGCCAGAGGTAGTGGAAAACAAAGGATATGGGAGATGTGGATCTGTGGAAAGGTTCTTTAGAGCAGCTCCCATCTGTGTTGTCTGGAAATCGGCAGTTCAGTTCACAGGTCAGCAGGCAGCTTGATCCACTTGGAAACACTTCACAGATACACCAGCAGTCCAGGTTGGTAGAATCTGGTTAGCAACAGATTAGGTCGAGTCACCTAGCAGAGACAGCCTCTGCTCCAGTCAGCTGGAGGGACCTGGAGGGACACCAGGAAAAGTTGTTGGCTGTGCCTTTCTCAGGGAAGCAAAAATCAGGGAAGACTCGAGACCCACAAGTGTTGCGCAGTTAGCTGTACCAGCAAGCCAAGCTCCATCTCCATCATTCCATGGAGTCCTATCTGTACCCTCCAAACATTACTCGTCCTGCCCTCCAGGTACCTTACCTCAGCATGTGCACCCAGTCAGTCCGAGTCCACAGAATCAGCCTGAAACTGCAGCACAGCACCAGAAGTTTTTGGTGCATTTCTCTCTGTAGAGTCCAGACAAAAGGAGCTCAACCAGGCAGTGTAAGGTGGACCAATACGTATGTGTCATTAGCAAAGATTCCTTCATCGTGTGTCCTTTCACGTGCTTGCTTTAGCAGAACATCCTCTCTCCTGTGTCAGCCTCAGAGAAACATTCCTTCACATGTCTGCCTTAGCCTTTCACACACACCTGTGTCCACTTTAACGAAATGTTCCTTCACGTATTTGCCCAACAGAACACCATCCAGCTGACTTTCCAAAGAACGCTTTAAGTTTCCATGTCACAGATAAGTGGGCCCCTTGAGCTCACTGACCAGCTAGCCTAGCTGCAGAAGAGATTACCGGGTACAGTGAGAGACTTCAACCCCACAAAATAAGATGGAGAAGTGATTGGCAAGGAAATCCCAAAATTAGCCATTGGGCTCCACATCCACATGAGTACATGCATACACATAAAACACACACATACATACAACAGACACACACACAAGACACACATACAACATGCATATACATACACAACACATATGCATGCAACACATACTTAGACATATACAGCACACACATGCACAGTGTTCCCACAGGACAGTTGCTATATGCTAAACCACACCAAAAACTTAGTGTAATAAAACAACAGTCACTTATGTTCTCCAATTCTGAAAGTCAGAGTTGAGGCAGGATTCAGCAGGTCAGGTCTTCTGACACATGCTGATATCTGGGGTCACCTAATTAGCTGTATTCTCCTGGTGCCTGGGCTGAGCTACAAGTCCTAAATTACATGTATGAGTCCGATGCTTGGTTTTCTACAGGCCTTTCCATGGCTCTCTTAGGCTTTTGTGTATGCCTTCGAGTTCCTAGATGACCACTGATTTCCTTCTTATAGACCATTGGGATTCTAAAGAGAAGAGACAGGGCTGAGCCAGTAGATCAGCAGTGAAGCATTTGCCTGGCATGCAAGAGGCCCTGGGTCCTATTCCTAGTACCACAATTTAAAAAAAAAAAAACAAAAACAAAAACAAAAACAAAAACAAAAAAAGAAGGGAAGGACTGGGAGAGAGGGAGGGAGGGAGGGGAAGGGAGGGGAAGCAGTAGGGGGAGGCAGAAACAATCGATTCTCTGATGATCTAGAAATTCTAGATGAATTCTATCAAATTTCTTTGATCAAACCAAGTCACAGCTCAGCAGTAAACCGGAATAAGGGGACCAGATTCTGTGCCTTAACTTAATCCCAGAAGCACACTCGTGCCCAAAGAGTCAAAACATTGTTGGAGGCTTACTTTGGACACTCCCTAACAGGGGGACAGCTCAGTGAGAGCTGTGGAGAGAGACAGGCACCCCCAGAGTCAGGAGGCTTCCAACGGGCTTCAGCCTGCCAATGTGTCTGTAATTGGCTTTCATTTGCATATTGGTGATTAAGTGTTCAAAAGGCTGTTTCTCTCCTCCAGAAAGCCCCTCTTCTCAATGACCCTGCAAAGTCAGGGGAAGCCCTGAGCTGTCTGCTGTTAGCTAGAGCCAGAGGGGAGGGAGCCTTATTACAGGAGGGGTACGTTTGAAATCTGGATAGGACCCTTGCAGATCTGAGAGCACATTCACTTTCAGAGGTGCACCTAAAAAAATTCAGTCCAGGGGCTCAAACACAGGACCGCATGCATGTCCATGTCGGGCAAAGGCTCTACCACTCAGACCCAGCGAGGCCCTGTTCGCCACCTTCTGCATCGAGTTCAGGAGATGCTGTTTACTAGTCATCCCTTTGTTGGGATCCAAAGGTTCCAAACAACCCCAACCCCTTCTAAAGTGGACTTGAACTCTTAGGAGCACAGGAGTGCAGGCAGACAACACAAGCCCCTCTGATCTGGATGTCTATTTACTAATGATGATCCATGCCAATGGGCATTTGAGGGGTGCTAAGGGACAAAGAAGATATGGGGTGTGTGATCACAACAAGGTAAGGCTACGTTCTGACCTCTAGGCTTGCCCTCAGAGACTAAGGGACTGTAGAGGCAGGGAAGGCAAAGGACCCTCCTCTTGACAGACATTTTCTGGCTTCCTCTGGGTTAGCAGGCCTGCAGTGACTTGTTGGAAGCCACATTCAGGTGTCTGCATGACACCCCAGTAGACAAAAAAAGGACAGAACCTGAGCAGCCAGCCTAGGACCAGCATATGTCCTCTCTTCAGCTTTGCGCTTGCTGTTGGGACTGCTGGACACTTAACAGGGCCTCTGGTGCGAATGATTACATACCCCTAAAGGATGGGCCTGCAGGCTCTCCAGCCGATCGTATATGAAGATGTGTAGCTTGTATCCAGCATCTTTCTCAACCAGCTGTGGCTGTATAACTAGATGACCTTTGGAACCTCCTGGATCATGAGACTGGGGACATTTCAAAAACAGTGAAAGGGACATGTCACCTATCCTGCATACCAAGGGGCACTGAGACAGCGAACAAAGGGAGACAAACCTGGCCAGTGTGGTGCTTGCCTAGTATCTAAGGACCAGAGTAGAGCCAAAGGCTTCTACAGGTAAAGTTGGCTTAGAGTTACTGGTTCTGTATTTCTAATTTTGTTTTGTTTTGTTTTGTTTTGTTTTGTTTTGTTTTACAGACAGTGTCAGAAGGAGGGGTCAAAAACATTCAGGACACAGGGCTCCTTGTATCCATACTGTCCTTGCCTGGCCAACAGTAGTCAAATACTAACAGGATACCATTTGGGGGTCCCCCTTAAAATCCACTTTCTATTAGACTGATCCTTCTGTGATGCTATTCCTGCCAGAAAGTATCAGATAGTATCAAAGTATCATTGATGACAAGATCCCACCCTCATCCCCCAAACTGGCTGATGAAAGTTATAGAAGAAGTTTGGAAATCCTCAGAGACGCTCATCAGAACCCCTAATTCCCCAGAAAGGTGGGAAACACAGGCTGATTCTGGTCCTGAGCAGATGCAGACAGAGTGGAATCCCTTGGAAGGAAGCAGACTGTGCCAGAAGGAGAGAGAAAGCCAGACAAAGAAAGACATCAAGAGAGGGCTGTTCAGACCCCAGAGGCTTGAAAGACAGGCCTCTCTCTCCTTGGAGGCCCCAGCCACTGCTGGGAGGTCAGGGGTAAAAGAGACCAGTGAATAGGGCCAAGGGCCTCTGCTTCCCCTGAGAAAGCTCCCAAGATGTGGTGGGATGGGGGACACAACAGGGCTGAGCGGTGGGGGAGCCTCTGAGGGCTGTGACATCGAAGCTGTCTCCAAGGCCTGCTGGGGCAGGGACAGGCATCCCTGATGTGGTCTCCACAGCAGGGCTTTGGCAGCCTGGCCTCACAGCAGCCTGGGCCCCAGCCCCGGCCGTGTAGCCCTGCTCCGATTTTCACACCATGTCTAATCCAATCACCGGCAGATTGCAAAGTCTCTGCCTACCTCCCAGATCGAGAATTCTTGGCCAGCTCCAGTGCTTGCCTCCTTCCCAGCCCAGCCGGCTATCCTCCTGGCTATCCTTGTAAGCCACTATGCAGCTCCACCCCTGCCCCCACCTCCCCTTCTGGGTCCTCGGAGTTAATCCTGTTTGCCTGGTCTGTCAATTTAAACAGCTTTAAATATGCCACAGCAGGTCTGGGTGGTAGAACCCTGATGCTCTAAAACAGAGGGCTTGCATCAAAAGAGACTGGTGGAGGAGAGGCCGGGCTACAAGAGTGTCATTTAAAAGCACAGAAGCAAAGCATTGTCAGAAGGGGGTGTTGGGGTTGGGGCGGGGGGTGGGGGGCACTCAGATGAATTACGCAGACGTGAAGCTGAAACAGCACTGAAACGAAGTTCCCAGTGCCAAGTTCAAAAAGAGCTGCGTGAACAGGTTGCTGGAGTGCAGAAGGTGGGGCCTTCATTAAGAGAATCTGGAGGGCTGTTCCACGGGATCAAAGTCCAACTGACCCGTCCATCTGGACCAACTCCCTCCTTGCTTTCAGTCAAAAAAGCATTGGAGGGCTGTCTGAGATAATTCAGTGGCTGAGCCCTGGGATATGACTGGTTGAGATACTTCGACACCCAGTCCCGCTCCAGGCTGAGGCTACTGCCCAGAGATTTTTAGCCAGGAGTGGAGAATGTTATCCATGTGTGCTTCCAACTTTAATATATCAACGAATCACCCAACCTCCCTGTGGTCTGATTTTTAGAACAGGCAGAATCTGAACTCCAGGGACTGCAGTGGGACTTGCGATTCTGCACTTTGAGCATCCGGGTGATGCTAATGCCTCCTCCGATCCACAGGCCGTATTTTGAGTAGCAAGTAAGATTTTAAACAATGCCAGGGCATTTGGCTTTGGCCTCAGTCTCCATACCCCTCTCTGAACTTCATTTAGATCACTGTCTTCTGAGGTTCTTCTCCACGCAGATCAAGACAGGAGAAACAGGTCTTACATTAAAGCAGAGGACATCTCAGAAGGGCAGTTTCCCTTTCTCCGTGAGGGTGGAGGTGCTGAGCTCACACTGGAATAAGTGCAAGTGAGCAGGGGCTGCTTCCAGGGCGGGCATATAGCCAAGGGTCTCTCTAGAGGAACAGGAAAGTAAGAGAGTGGGTGACGTGACCCTTAAGGAAACTGTCCCAACTCCAGATTCTGTTTTCCTAGGTCATGTCCTTGGCTTTGATAAGGGGAAGGCTCGTCCTCCTTGTGTCTGGGCAGGGAGGGACCCAGGCTGTGGGCTAGGAAGTGGTATCTTCAGAGGGCTTGGGTTACAAACAGAGCAATGGGCCTTGGGAAGCAAGGGACAGAAAGGGCATTTGCACGGGGAGTCTAGGCTTTGTTTTGACTTCTAGAGACAGGGGCTGTCCCGCTGTCCTCAGATTGCTAGAAAACAGAGACCTCTAACCACAGAGGCATTTAGCTTGCCCTTGAGCACACCCAGCTGTTTAGACCTGTCCAAATTCCACTCAGTCATTCACAACATTATCCCCACAAAGGGACAAGACCAGGGCCAGGTCAGTCGGACTGGAAAGTCTCGACTTGGAGTCCTTGCTCGAAAAGTGAAAGACAGCATTTGGACATAGGTGACAAGAGCCACTAGTGCAACACGCAGCGTTGGTGAGATGCAACCCAGTTTCTAGGAAGGGCCAGGCCCCAGTGCTCCTGGAACACAGGAACACGGGCGTCCTCAGGGCAATGTGTGGGGTGACTCCAACCACAGCCTGGCTAAGGCGGTGCTGCTCTGCAGCAGCTGAGTGGAGGTGGGCTGCCGTGGGAGAGGATCAAAGAGGCAAGGGGGCTGGCAAGAGTGTGCATTTATCAAAGGAGTTCAAACCAAAACCAAGTCAAAGCGGAAACAGATGAGAAGTGCAGCCTCACCATGCAGCTGAGATCATTACTGGGAGTTCTACCTCAGCAAGGGTGTGAAATGGAAAGAGGCTCTGGCTTTCTGAGTCTTCAGTGCCAAACTCTTAGTTCAGAGTGGATCATGCAGGAGAAGAGAGACCGTTAGTCCTGAGGGAAGCTGAGTGTCTGCTTCCTGAACCTGCTCCTCTCTGCCTTAACAGCTTACCATTTATCAGTGAGTTAATAGTAAGGTCGAAAGTTGTGCTCTTTGCCCTTGAGAAGTTCGTGTGGAAAAAGAAAAAGTAACTGCCTTAAAAACTCTAAAACTCAACTTCCCTGAGCACTCATGCGAAAACCAGGCTGTAGTGGATGGCGTGCATCTGGGTTTCCAGCATTGGGAGGAAGAGGCGGGAGGATCCAGGAAGCTTGCTAGTCAATTAGTCTAGCCAATTGGTGAACTCCAGGCTTAGTGAGCTATTCTGTCTAAAAAGACAGGGTGGAGAACAATTGAAGAAGATACCAACTACAACTTCTAGCCTTAGCTGGAACACACACACACACACACACACACACACACACACACACACACACGCACACACAAGCATATACCCTAACACAGATGTATATATCTTGTTTGTTTATTTGAGACAGTGTCTCTCTATGTAGCCCTGGCTGACCTAGAACTCACCATGTAGACTAGGCTGGCCATAAAAATCAGAGATCTACCTGCCTCTGCCAGGTATTTTCTGTCATCCCTAGCAATATAAAGATTTTAAAGGAATAAAATGTTAAGCTAGATGACAATTTCTTGGTTATTCTATAAACTTTCAGTTTAGTTTTATTCTTTAAGATTTATTTATCTTTTTTTTGTGTATGTTTGTATGGGCATAATGAGTTTATGTGCACCATGTACCCAATGAGTTTAGAGAGCATGTGATCCTCTGGCTCTAGAGTTACAGACAATAACAAGCTGTTGTGTAAGTGTTGGGAATTGAACTCAAGTCCTCTACAAATATTCTTAACCCTTGAGCCATCTCTCCAGCTCTGTATAATCTTTTGCATTTCACTTTATAGTCAATACGTATAACAATGACGTCATTCGCAGGGAACTGGGAGAAAACAAGGAGGGTTTCCCACAGATCCCAGTAAAGGGTGGGTGATGTCAGAACACTATTAGCTTCCTGAACACTGGCCTTGGCCTCTCCTAAGGAGAGCAGCTGGAGACTTGCCCTTCTCATCTACTTGGGTAAAGCTCAGGATGTGAGTATTTGTCAGATGTAGGGAAGCTTTGGTAGCCATAAAATGGCTGCTTTCTTTGTTTGTTTTTTCAGCTTGGGGCTCTTACATTTCAAGTTAATTTTCATATGTGGTATGAGGTAAGGGTTGGGTTTCTTTTGAAATTTTATTTAAACAAATGTCTAACCAAAATTTCCAGCGCCATTCATTGAAAACTGACCTTTTCTATTAAATTGCCTTGAAATATCTATTAATCAACAATGGACTATGCACAAGTGTGTTGACTTAAAAATTAAAATTTTAATTTAATTCCATTACAGTCAAAGAACATATTTAGTATAATTTTAATCTTCTTACATATGTCATGACTTATTTTAGGTGCTGGGGGTATTTTAAACACACAGTAGTGAAGCACTTACCTCGAAGGCCTTTGGTCCACAGCACCACCAGAAGAAGAAGAAGAAGAAGAAGA
>JADRCC010553149.1:0-15591 GCA_019843855.1 Hylomyscus alleni
ATAGTGTCTTAGTTTGGATTTTGCTACTGTGAACAGACACCATGACCAAGGCAACTCTTATAAAAGGCAACATTTAATTGGAGCTACCTTACTTGCAATCTTAGCTCTAGGATGAGGTATTTCTCTAGTGTACTTGGCTAAATGTTCTGGGTCATTTGGTTAACTATAGCTGGATCATTGTTTCTTGGCAGTTGAATATGAGCTGAAGAAATACTTAGCACTTCTATGCTGAGGGGCCTAGATATAGATAGGTCTCAGACTGTGAGGGAGTTGCATGTGGAAGGATCCAGGGTCCTAGATGACTGTGTGGAGTAGAGACCTCCTATTCACATTGGGCTGTGATGGAGGCAAGAAACAGGGTCAGGTGTAGTTTATTGTGATTTGGGTCTTGATTTTTATAGGAACTAGCATTACTTTCCAGAAAAATATATGGTCAGGCTCCTTGCTATCTTAAAAAGTATTCTTGGCCCTCAAATGATAGAAATTTTATTTTTAGTGTTTAGAAAAAATAAGCATGCTTAAATTCAATAGCTTCAAGGCATTTTCTCATGCTGAGAGCAATTTTTCCCACACAGCTGGCTGGCTATTTTTCATCTTTCAAGTCTTGGCTTAATCATCCTAACTCAAAGATACCTCCTCTGACCATCAATCTAACTAAGTAACCTCCACATACCTTACTGTCCCCACACAGGTAGGCGTAGGGACAGAGGGATGACTTTCCAAAATCTGTGTGTTCACATAGTCTCCTGCTTTCCAAGTAAGTACTTGAAGAAAGGCATGGTGGCAGGGTTACTCTCACTGTACAACAAACTCTTAGCAGAGTACGGCTTAGGGTGGACACTCAGTGAACATTTGTTGAGAAATGAATGCTCCCCAAATTCTTTGCATGTTTAAAAGTAAACCTTAGGTAGTGCTTGCTAGATACATAGATTCTTTGATTTCTTCTAGTAAATCAATAGCTTCCAGAAATTTGCGGCCACAGAGTAAAGCCATTGGTATAGTCAGACAAGCTTGTAGAGCACACAGCATTGTTGAGACTCAGAGAGGAAGAACTTGTCCAAGAGTGGTTGCCTACTTTTCCCATGTATGCTTCGGGATATCTCAGTGGATATGCAGGCTCTGGAGACATTTGACTTCAGTCCCTATTTCTGCTATTTACTTACTGTGAGATCATTTACTAGTTGGTGGACCTACACATTGTTTCCACTCATTCCATTGTGTATTTTATGGGTTTTGTTGCGTGTTTCTTGTATTTTTTATTCTGCTTTTTCTTATTTTTGTTTGCTTTTTTGTTTGTTTGTTGGAGAGAGAGAGAGACAGAGAGAGACAGAGAGAGTGTGTGTATGTGTTGGGTGGGTGGAGGATCTGGGAGAAGTTGGGGAAAAGAAAACTATGCAGAATATGTTGTAGGAAAACATTGTTTTCAATTAAAAATGTACAAGGAGGGAGAACTGCAAGTTAGCTTGCATTTTACAAAGCTTTTTTTATCATCTAGAAATAAATTCTATTTACATTTTTGAACTGTTATTTATGTCAACCTTTTAAAAATATGTTTATCAACTATTTGAGCATTTCCTATAATGTATTATGATCATTTTTGCTCCCACTTTCCCTCCTAACTCCTTTAAGCCGTATCCACCACGTCCCCCACAGCTTCATGTTCTCTTTCAGCAGAAGAGCTCATACCCATCAGTGTATGATCAGTGTGGAGTGGACTTAGTGGGTTATTAAAACAATTAGTTAATATTTAAAGGTAGTGATGCTGGCTGTGGTGGCACACGCCTTTAATCCCAGCACTCAGGAGGCCGAGGCAGGTGGATCAGTGTGTGCTTGAGGCCAGCCTGGTTTACATGAGAGTTCTAGGATAGCCAAGGTTATGTAGAGAGACATTGTCTCAAAAAAAGATTAATAGGTAGTGAAAGAACAAAAAAAGCAGCAAGGGCCTGTGCTGGCATCCGTGTTGGAGGACAGGATAAACAGCCATCAGTGGACAGATGACCTACTGCATTGACCAATCCCTTCCCAACATTCACTGGTATTTTTCCACTATCTCATCCCAGTCCTGGAAATCTGAATTCCATCTCTTCCTCCTCTGGTGGCAGCCTTGATGTCTGCTGAAGCATTCTGAGTGAATTCTTCATTGCTATAAAAGTAACATGAGTGAAAACGCAACGGCAACACCTGAGTACGGCTGGGAGGTTTAAGTGGCCGATCGGTGTACGCTTATCATCATTAAAGGGCTCTTCGCTGAGAAGTTAAAGCTGGTCAATAAATTATGATGGCTATAATAGTTTGTGTCAGGTGACTTTACTCATCTCTACTCACTTAAACCTCATTCATATTTATTGACCTTTTGTTTAACTGTCAGAGCCTCACTAGATGCGGGGACAGCAAAGACATTATCTCTGTCCTTGAGAGGCTCAGGGTCCAGTGGCCTGGAAAGGACATCAGAGCAGGTGACTGCAGTAAAGCAAGTAGCTGCTGGCCACAGCTGTGCAAAGATAGTGACAGGCCCTGCCTGAGGTGGGTCTGTAGGGCAGAAGGGAAATCCCTGGGTTCTCTTTCTGGAAAGCCAGTACTTGTTGATCCTCTCACACAACGGTTGTCAACTTTCCTAACACGGTGACCCTTTAATACATTCCTTCATGCTGTGGTGACCCCCAAACATGAAATTGTTTCATTGCTACTTTGTAACAGTGATCTGGCTACCATTATGAATCATAACGTGAATCTCTGATATGTGATCAATCCCGAAAGGGTTGTGACCCACAGGTTGAGAACTGCTGTGCTAACACATAAAACTACCTCAGTACAGACTATAGAAAGGCTCGGATGTGACAGAGTGATTTAAAGAGAAAAGGATTTTGGAGCCTCTGCTCACCTCCCTATGCAGCCACCCCCACTGCTCCCTTCTCTATCATCAGTGCCAAGGCTCAGATTTGAGATCAGGTTAGAATCACCTGGAAGGGCTGTGAAACACCGATTGCTGGTCCTTGTCTCCAGATTTAAAAAAAAAAAAATTAAAATTAATCATTCTATTCATTTACATCTCAAATGATACCTCCCTTCCCGGTCACCCCTCCACACCCCTCCTCCCCATCTGCCCTCTCTCCCCTCCTCTTTGCTCTAGGAGGGTGCTCTCCTGCCCTACCTCTCCAGCATCCCCCTTAGCTGGGTCATCAAACCGCCACAAGACCGTGGGCCTCCCCTCCCATTGATGTCAGACAAAGCCATCCTCTGCTACATATGCATCTAGAGCCATGGATCCCTCCCTTACACTCCTGGGTTGGTGGTCTAGTCCGTGGGAGCACTGGGTGGTCTGGCAAGCCGACGTAATTCTTCCTATGCGATTGCAATCGCCCTTCGCTCCTCCAGTCCTTCCGCGATCTGCCCCACCGGGGTCCTGAGCTCAGTCTAATGGTTGGCTGCGAGATTCTATATCTGCATTGATCAGGTGCTGGCAGAACCTCCCAGAGAACAACCACACCAGGTTCCTGTCAGCAAATGCCTCTTGGCAACAGACAATGTCATGGGATTTGGTGTCTTCAGAAAAGGATGGATCCCAGGTGAGGCGGTTCCGGGCTTAGGGCAGGGTTTGCACCTTGGCACTTCTGATGCTAACCTAGAGCATCAGTGGGTTTGACAGGATGCTATCCTTCTACATATTTGGTTTCAGTTGATTTAGGGTAGAGCTCAAAGGGTGGAAGTTTTTTGTTTGTTTGTATTTTGTTTTGTTTTGTTTTCATTTGACGACTAGGCATTGTGTAGATTTCATGTGTCAGTCTTTTTAAATCAACAATTCACAGCAAAATTAGAGGACAAGTTCCTCGCAAATCTCCTGCATCCCCATTTACCCACCATACACTCCTCCATCGCCAGTGTTCTCTACCGACACAGCGCATTTGTTAACGATCCATGAACATTTAGACATATTTTCACCTAATACCCACAGTTTGCATTAGAGCTCACTATTGAGTGTGTGTCTGTGGGTTTGAGAAAATGTAAAATGGTATGCCCACCACTCTAGCAACAAAGACAACCTCACTACAAAACACCTCTGCATTCTACATAGTCTCCCTTTCTTTCTACGTGCAACCACTGTGATCACTGGTCTTCTCGTTGTCTTCAAAGTAAGCACAATATCAAATTCCTGGAATCACTCCCTTTCAAATCCTCTTCTTACACCCACGAATACATATTTATGATCTCCTCCCATATTTTTGCGTTTTAACAGCTCCTTTCTTTTGAGCACTGAGTAGTATTTTGTTGTCCGTGAGTACCATAGTCTATCCAGGTAATTACCGAGAAGTACCTTGGTTGCCTCCAAGTTTGGGAAATTATCAACAAAATCTCTATCATTATTTGTGTGTAGTTTTTGTATGGGCATCAGATTTGAACTCCTTTGAAGTTCAAATAAATACTGGCATACTTTTAGGATTATATGGTATGCTTAATTTGGTGAAAAGCTGCCCAAGTATTTTGGTAACTGACTGTTTTTATCCCTGCCAGCAATGAAGAGGAGTTCCTATTACTCACATTTCTTCAGCATTTGCTTTCATCAGCGTTCTAAATCCGAGTCATTCGTATAGGCATATAATGGTTTATCATGTTTGTTTATGTTTCTCTGACGGCACATGGCTGGAAACATCTTTTCCTGTGCATTTTTGCCAGTCATATGTCTATTGGGGAATATGTTAAGACCTTTGACTTATTTTCTAAAGTGGATTATTTATAATTTGCTATTGAGTTTTAAAAGTTCCTCGTGTATTTTGGACATCAAGTTTTGTTTCTTAGTTATGCTTTTAAAATATATTATCTCCTGTGCAGGGAGAGGTCTTCCCTGGGTTTCACCCTAGTCTGGTATATCAAGTCACTACAGGGCTAGGGGCACATCCTCTCCCACTGATGCCAGACAAGAGAGCCCAGTTAGGGGAATGAAATTCTCAGGCATGCAACAGAGTCAGGGATAGCCCAGGCTTCAGTTGTTGGGGGAGGAGCTGTGTGTAAGGGGAAACTGAAAGGAAGAGAGCTGGTTTTGAGATGTAAAGTGAATAAGTAAATAAATACACTAATGGAAAAAAAGACATAGAAGGCCTGTTGCTGGGGTGGGGTATAATGTATACCTGATTTTCTCTTGCTCTGGATGATGTAAAGAGAAATAAACAGACACCAAAATTAAAAATTAATTAACTAATTGATTATCCTAATTGATCAATGGCCTTCCATTCTCTAGGCAGTACTTTTACACAGTAGATATTAATGTTAAAGAACTCCATCTCACCAGATCCTTCTTCCATGTGTTGTGTACTCGCTATTTTATCTAAGAGCACAACTCCAAACTAAAGTCATTTTAAATGTTCTCCTACATTATCTTCTATGAATTTTATATTGGTGTTTGACATTGAGGTCTGGGTCAATTGGGGGCTGGCTATGCTGTAGGGGTTTCTGTGGTGTTGCGAAACATGGATTCCCTCCACCACTACGTAATCTTCCTCTTAATGATAATATTTCTTTTCCTGAAGCCTACTCTATATGAAATCAATATCATTAATCTTCCTTCCAAGGGCTTAGTATTATCATGGTATATATTCATCCACTTATTTATTCTTCACCTATCTGTATTTAAAGTGAGTTTCCTATGGACAGTATATGCTTGGGGTGCATTTTTAATCCACTCTATTTCTATCTTAGTTATACTATAGAGCAGAAATATTCAAAATTATTATCAGTATGGTTTTTATTAGAAATTGTTGTATCTTTTACCCATTTTCTTTTGTTTCCCCAAATCTTTTTTTTTCTCTACTGTAGATTGAATATTCTCTGTCTTCTACATAATTCCTATCCTAAGAGTATTCTACAGTGAGGTTTTTAGGAAACAATTAAGTCCATATACACAGATTAATCTGTTAGATAAGGACATAGGTATGGGGTTAACTCCCCCTATTCCTTCTATTCTGTGAAGACCTGTCATTTATTTCCTCCTGAAAATGCAGCAGCCAGGGGCCAAGTTGGAAGCAGGGAACAGCTGTCAGTAGGCACTGATCCTGCTGGTGCCTTGACCTTGGACTTTCCAACCTCCAGAACCAAGACAAACACTTTTCTATTGTTCACAGATGATCCAGTTTGTCGTATTTCACTCTAGCTTTGTTAAGAAACTAGTAATCTTTTTCTGCTTCCTCTGGTTTTAACTGAACATTGTATTTGATTGGATTCTTCCCCTTCTTGAACATATACATTATATTTTTTCAGCTTCAATAGGTGCTCTAGAATGAGCAAGATACTACCCAAGTCCACTTTTTAAATAACCTGCTACAGAACAAAGCAGAGTGTCTGCCTCCTTCCCTATGTATTTGCTGTCACTCATGTAACATAAGGTATGCATGTGTAAACACATACACACACAGAGACACTCAAGAATTTTATTGCTGTAATCTAAAGAAAGTGCTGTCTATCATACCAAGTACGAAGAGCAACAGGAACATTTTTCTTTGACTTTTCTGTTCTTTCTTTGATCTTTTCATGTAGATACGATTTTCAGGCAAAATTTTTCTGAATCTTGAAAAGCCTTTTAATATTTTGTTAGTATTGTTTTATTGGGTCCTGAATATTCCTTGCAAGGTAGGTGAACTAGAATCAAATTACTACAGGTTTTAATTGTCTAAGAAAGTTCTTGTTTTTTCTTCATGTTTGGAGTGAATTTTTCTGGTTACAGAATTTTATGTTGGTAGAGTGTTTCCCTCTCAAAACTGCTCCAATCCTCTCCCTCTCCCTCTCCCTCTCTCTCTCTCTCTCTCTCTCTCTCTCTCTCTCTCTCTCTCTTGCTTACATGGGTTTCCAAAAAAAACTTGATATGATTAATTTTTTCTGTTATTGTTTTCTCCCTTGGGTTTCTGTTGGGGTACATTGTGTGAAGGTTGTGCATTGCTAAACAGGCAGAAAGCTGAGTACTATCTGGATTTTGATGTTGTTATTCTTATGGCCCATCACCGTCTTCATATTTTATGAACATTCATCTTCCTCTCTTGCTGATTGGCCTTGATAAAGAGCTGAGAGACAATAACTAGGCAGGAAATGGAAGGAGGAACTTCCGTGTAGAGATTGTGACTCTGGGAGAAGAAATCAGAGGCAGGAGATTCACTAGCAGTACACAGAAGGAGCAGAGCAGAGAGGTAAAGAGCTCTGAGTCTTAGGCTGGTTAAATTTAGACTGAGCTACCTGAGAGCATGCCAGCTAAAGGCCTAAGCTTCTAAATATTATTAAGTCTCTGTATTTTTATTTAACTGCTGGTAAGTCCAGAATGTCCTGCTATAGGTTTTTGTCAGAGTTTTTTGTCCTTTTTTCTTTTTCTTTCTTTCTCTCTCTCCCTCTTTGTTTCTTACTTTCTTTATTTTTCTTTCCTTCTTTCTTTCTTTTTTAGTTTGAATATTATTTTATTTTGCATTTATTCTTCTTGGGGTTAATTAAGTTTCTTAAATCACTAGATTTTTTTGTCTAAAATCAGTTTGAAGGAGTTCTGTCATTATTGTTTCAAATACTAAGGTTTTATTTATAAGTATGGATGTTTTGTCTGCATGTACATCTATGTACCACATGTGTACAGTGCCTGCAGAGGATAGAATAAGGCATCAGACTCTCTGAAACTGGGATTAAGGATGGTTGTAAGCCACCATGTGGGTACTGGAAACCAAATCTGGGTCCTCTCCAAGAGCAAGAAGTGTTCTTACCTACTGAGCCATCTCTCCAACCCTGTTTTAAGCATGTTTTTATGATTGCTTCTCTCTGTCTTTTATTTATGATAGTCTCATTATACACTGAAGAAGAGATATTGGGGATTTTGGAGATGAGTTTGAGTTCTCCAATAGATACATAAGTGAATATTTTGCATGATCCTAGAGTTTTTGAAGTAAATTTTGGGTTATAAATACAAATTTGGGAATGACTGTCACATGCAATATAATATAATATAGCATAAATATATATATAATATAATATAATAAATATAATATAAAGGGGAACTGAAAGATACCATCTCAGAGTGAACACGGATACAGATGCAGCAGAGAAGCAGGTCAAGGATTGGATTCAGTGTGAGGCTTAACGGCTTGATAAGAATTTTGTCTTAGTATATTTACTATGAAAGTGCAAGCTCAGGGCAGTGTAGCTGTGGATGTTGTCAGTGTTGGGGATTTGAGAACACAGCACAGCAAAGGAATGAAAGTAAGAAAACTGAAAAGACATGCAAGTGATGGACCTCGTCGATCATATATCTAGCTGTTTGGATTGAAATGTGGTATGAAAGAACATGAAAACAGGGTAGAACTGGTTGCATAGATGTCCTCATTGGCCTAGAGGATTGTTCCTGGAGGGTTGAACAGGATGTCCCAGGAAGGCAGAGATGGCTCAGTGACGAGACTGAGGATTAGGGATTACGGACAAAGTGTACATATCGGTAACAGAGCCTACTGGAAGGTAGCTAGTGGCTCCTGAAACTGAGTTGAACATCCAAGGAGAAGAGGTTTAGGAAATGGGGTGATAGTTTCTAGAAGATCTATTACCACCTCTCACTCAACCTTTAGTGTCTATTGCACCAAGTCTTCCATTCTCTTACCTTCCCATGTCTGTCATTGTCCAGCCATCTTCATCACAACGCACTCTCCTGGCAGCCTGATGCTGCTGGTCCCAAACCCTACTTTAAGAAGGATTCCAATTAGCACCAACAGCGCTATTGAAATCTCTGATAATCATGTCAGGAAAAGCATCTTATACATCAGGGAATCAATTAACTGCTCCCCTACCCTGAATACATTTAAAATAAATAAATTAAAGAGAATAAATTAAAGAGATACATAGCAAGAACAGTAAGGCTCAACTTCATTTTGTATTTGTTACGTGGGGAGCTTGTGAAGACTACAAAGCCTTGACTAACTTCAGATGCTCTGAATCCATGTTTCAGACATGTGCATATCAAGAAATTCAAAGCCAGAAAGTGGTGGCTTACGCCTTTAATCCCAGCACCTGGGAGGCAGAAACAGGCAGATTTCTAAGTCTGAGGCCGGCTTGGTCTACAGAGTGAGTTCCAGGATAGCCAGGGCTACACAGAGAAACCCTGTGTCAGAAAAGAAAAAAAGAAAGAAAGAAAGGAAGGAAGGAAGGAAGGAAGGAAGGAAGGAAGGAAGGAAGGAAGGAAGGAATAAATTTCAGGAGTATTTCTGAGCCCTGAAGTAAAAAGACTGATAAAGAATTAAGTTCATAGCTCAGCTATTTAATTCTAGTTCAACTGATTGGTTTTGGATTCCTTCCCAGCTTTTCTGAGGTATAGATACCTTAGAAAAATGGGAATAAATAATAATAATGAATAATAAATAAATAAATATTTGTCTGCAAGATTACTACAAGGATTAAATGGAATAAATACAAAGACCTCTTCCAAGCATTAACTCTCTACTAGTTATTATTAATATAAATAGTTTGCTGGGAGAAATTCCTCTACCCATTATATCAAGTATAAAAGGAACAGAGGAGGAAAGAAGAGAGTAAAATCTACCTTGGTTGATTTCCTGTGGTTTTTCAAGGGAGTCTCAGGATTTGTGAAAAGTGATATGTCACATGACCCTTTTATATTTTTAGGTAACTGAGCAACATAAAGTAGTCACATAAGAAAACCAAATGCTTTAAAACAGAATAAATTGAGGTAACTTCCTATGTCCTAGCTTATACCAGCACAAAAAGGACACACTCACACACATGCACATGCACACGGCATGCCTCATACCAATTTTTGCACTATTGTTTGTGGAGTGCAAGTCTGTCTTTTATGTTCAGCTCTGATAATAAAGCTAGGGTTGTGATTCGGCTTAAAGAGAGTCCATGGTTGGAACTACCTATGGGGGAGGGAGGGACTGAAAGAAGGGAGGGAGAGAGGAAGACAGAGAGGAGGGGAGACAGAAAGAGGCTGAAATACAGAGACAGTGGTATAGAGACAGACACAGAGAGAGACGGGGGCGGGGGGGGGGCGAGGGAGGAATGGAGGGAGAAGTGGCAGACCAGACCTCTCTAGGACTTCCTGTTTTCTCATTCCTATGAGTATCACCCAGCCTCAAATTTTTATTCTGGAATGGGCTGAACTCCAACCTGAAGCTATTTTTAACATTTGTGGTGCTTGTCTCATCATACTCCCCATGACTCCATCATTTCTGGTCCTCAGGCCAACAGCAGCCACTCTGCAGAGGCCTTCATCCTAGCCCCACGAGCCTCTTCCAGATTTTGAATTGTACGATGCAGCCTCTTCTTGTGGCCCTGGCCTGTGGGTGGCAGTTACTATCTCTGTAATGCTTCCGTATTCTCTGCTATCCTCTCAGTTACCTAGGTAACAGCATCATAATTCTTTGTATTAACCTCTCTCTTTTCAAATAACTGGTGTGATTTCTTTTCCCTGAGTGTACTTTGATTCACACTTATGTAAATACACACGGGATGGAGGGCACATAAAGAACTCTAACCATTCCCAGGTCATTTACCCCAATCAATGGTCAATGCATGCGCCAGATAAGAGTAAACTTATCCTTAAGCCAAGAGGCAAGAGGGAATCTAAAAGATTGGAACTCTGCATACCCAGTTCTCTGCTGAAAAAGAAAGAAAAAAAAAACCCTGATATCCTGGGAGTGTCACCCCTCCAAACCCTGAATTCTTCACCCAGTGATATCTTTTCTTCTCCTTCATTAGAAATTACTATAGGGGTATAAAAATTCATTTTTCTTAGCAGAGAGTTATCAAGGTAGATTATATCACTTGCCTAAAAACATACAGGCCAGTGACTAGTTTGATGATACAGCTGATAATGTAGGATCTCTGGTCTTTCCATTGCATGGTGTGGGTTTTCTTACTAGAAAAGGCCCCAGGAATGGGGCCAGGGAATACCTTCCCCTTACAACTGGGGCATAATACTCCCTCTTAGGAAGTGGAGACTTTTCTGTGACCCAGAAAAAACATATTTGTCTTGTCTACCTCTTGCCCCAAATAATAGTTTATGCTTTTCTTATCTTTTTCATTGTTTAGCAATGGCCAAGCTTCATAAACAAAGGCATAATACTTCTCATTATGTAATGGTGGGCTTGGGGGGAAAGGATAATACTGGTTATTGAAGTTCTTATCTTTTTCTCTCTTCCCTATCCTTTCCTCAGATTTGATTATTCTTTCTCATGCAACTGCAGGACTCGCTATGTTCCTCCAGGGCTGACTTAGATTAATTCCACCCTTGTGAAGCCTTCACCATACTCTGTTGTCTGGTAGCGTCTTGTGCTGGTGTGTCCTCTGCCACTCACTGGAATGCCATTTCTTTAGCAGAAATCACATTTTATTCATGTATGCATCTCTCTAGCTTAAGAGTTTTTTTTTTTTCACTGCAGTAGAAATACACGAGGCTGAGAGTTTGAACAAAGACAGCATATTTCTCTCTTTTCACCAATCTCTAACAGAAAGTTAGCATGTCCTTCAATCATGAGAACAGACAACAAACACGCCCCAGAATCAGAAATCTCCCATGTCCTCCCACCACATTTCAAGTTGTTGCCGTCATCTCAGAATATCTCGAGCTCATCAATGCTCTGACACTCTGGGAGTTGCTAGACTTTTTGTTAAACTATTTTGTGAGACTTAAAGAAATCAACCTTTATGTTAGTGTGTCACAGCCTTTTAAACATATTTCAAAGCTATATTTCCTATAATCTACCTCCTTTGTGATCTTGCTTTTATTTATGCTTGTCAATGCCTGATTTTAGAAAAGAGTCTATAGAGTTCACCAAAGGAATTCCTTTTGTAGTACTTAACTTAGCATGTGGTTCAAAAATTCATCAATGAAATATATGGCCAGTTAAAGAACTAGATTAACTAATTGCTGGTCAATGAAAAATATTTTATCTAAATTAATGAAGTTGATATAACATGAATAATTTGGCAAATATATCCATTGAAATTCATAGTTCTTACAGTCTATCAAACAATTTGTATATGAGTTAATGAGTTATACAGGAAAAACCAAATTAGCAATTCATTAACTTTTTAGATATTTATTAGATGTTTGCTATGTGCCAGACATGGTTGAAGTTAGTGAACTATAGCAATAAACAGAAGCAAATTTCCAGATGTTATGGTTTGTATTTGAAACATTCCCCTAAAAGGCTCATGTATTGAAGGCTTGGTCTCTAATGCCAGTAGTGTTTACAGATGGGGTTCTTAGGCAGCAATTGAACCATGCAGGCTTGGAATCAACTAATAGACTGGCATTATTGGGAAGTGATTGAAATACTGGGAGATGAGGCCATCTTGGAGGAGGTAGGCCTTTGCAGGTGTGCCTTTCAAACTTGTGTCTTGTCTCCTGCCTCTTCCTCTCTGAATTTCATTCTCTGCCTCCTGTCTGCTTTGTTGTAACACATACTTCCTACACGATGTTTTCCTTTGAATACCCCTTTTCACAGGCTACAGCCGTGAAATGCCTAACAGTGAAACTGGACTTGTCAACAATTGGTGCTGGATGTTTGAGCATTCATGCAATGGACTCAAATCCATATCTTGCATCATAATACAAAAAAAAATATTCCCCAAATGAAACACATACATAATATTAAATCCGAAATCTATAAACACATCTGTGTGAAAACTAGGTTGGAAATATTTGTAACCTTGCTTAGGCAAATATTTATTAGATGTAAAGCCAAAACATGGCCCATAAAATGAATTGATAATTTGAAGTTTATCAAAATTACATTTTATTATCATCATCAAATGAATAAAAGACAAACTATGTACTGAAAAAAATTCTTAAATTATAGCTAATAAACCTGTGTGTATCCTATGACAAACTATCTATGAAAAGCTCTCAACATTCCCAGAAGTAAGGAATTAAGCACTCCAATTAAAAACTGACAAGAAATTCAACAAACGTATCTGCAAAGAACACGAAACAGTAAAAGAAAATTGACAACTAACAACAAAAGTCAGTGCTGATTAAGGATGTGGGATAACTGTTCCATACTGCTACTGAGATTGCAAAGTAGCACAGCAGCTTTGGAAGATGGTTTGGCAGGTTTTTTGTAAAACTAAACATATGCTTAGTTTCTGAAATCGCTATCCCACTCCCAGGTATCTACCCCAGAGGAATGAAAGCTTATGTTTATAAAACAGTTGTATGCTAATATTTACAACAGCTTTGTTTGTAATAAACCAAGCTGTAAACAACACAATGCCCTCAAACTTACAAATGACTATGGAACTATCTATGCAAATGACATATTTCTTAGCATTGAAAAAACAAGAAAATATGTTGACAATACGAGACAGGGAAGAATCACAGATGCATTTGGCACGTGAAAAACACTAATAAGGACTACATTTTATATGAATTCATTCTTATAATATTCTAGGAGGGGAAAAGCTAGATGCCAGGGAAGGGCTGGGAGGAAGGGCTGGTTACTAAGGGACCTGAGAATTGAGGGAAGGGAATGCAGAAGGCTGTGATGAAATCACCCTGTGTCTTGATAATGGTGATGGTTATATGACTATATACTTGTCAAAATTTACAGAACTTAACAAAAATAGATTTTAGCGTCTTATATGTATTTCGATTAAAAAAAGAAAACGTCTAAAATTTGCTCAAAAACTTCCACAGAACAAAACAAATTCCAGGCTCTAATGGCAGCAAAGAAACAGCAACACAATAAAGCACACGTGGTGAAAGTCCTGGGGTGGGCTGATGGCAAGGACTGTCAAAACACAAGCCTTGTGCCTATCGACATAGAATGCCCAGGCCAATGGAGAGCAATTTGAATAAGGTCACTGCAGCAAGAGGAAAAAGTGGGCAGTCACCCAAAGAGCAGATAGCAGTGGCAGAAACCAGAAAAAAAAAAAATCAGGTTATTCTTAGTAAATATAATAAAAATAATTATATATAAAAATATATATATATAATATATTATATATATATTAAACTCCTAGAAAGGCAATCTCTTAGATATTGTAGAAGACAGAACCTACACGAATCAGAAAAAAATACTGGCATTAATATATGATTGAGAACCCAGTCTCAGAGTACTTTCAGACCACAAGGGACTTAAGGAATGACAAGGTCCTTTTTGCCTCTGGCTTGGGGACCCGACTCTGACTACAGGGTTTCTACCAGAGTCTCAGGACTCTCTCCCTCTGATTGGAGTTTGGGAGATTAAGTGAGTAATTTCTCTTGCAGGTGCTGAGATCAGGTGTTCCGGTTCTATATATAAAACCCTGGTGCTCATGTGCAGATATCCAGAAAGCCCAATTAATCCTAAACATCCCTTCCCACAGAGATATCCCAAAATAAAATCCTCAGCACATGTAAAGTGGCTTAACTGTTTCCTTAACTTAATGACTGAATTTAAATTTATGAAAAAAAAATTTTATGAAGCAGATGCTGAACATCATTTCCCAGGTTCATGGGTAGCTGAACAAGAACATGGGTACTAAGAAAAAAAATGGAAAGTAACAAGAAACAGAGAGTTGAGTGAACAAGAAGAGAAACTTGGCAACTCCTGGGGAGATTAAACTAGGACAGGTTTTACAGAGCAGTTAGGAAGGTCCTAACTCTAGAGCATGGAGGAAGATAAGAAACTCGCTAGTCACCTCATTGACATTTAGTGGCACAGAGAATGCATCAAACCAATCTTTAAGGTACTCTAGAAGCTAGTACATAGTAGACAAGCCTGATTAAAAGATAGACAAATGATGAGTGAATAGAATTAACCAGTGGTGTGACAGCTATAGTTAGGTGTAAGAATAAGACGGGTTGCATTTATTTTAATGTACTGGGACCACACTCATGCTACGAAACTGACAATTACAAGCCTTAACTGCATAGAAAGATAAGCATTTAATTCTTCTCATGGATCCACATGTTCACTAAGTGCCATTTCTGCTTCTGCCTTGGGCCCCTGCTCTTACTAGACTATTTTGACATTGATTCGTGAGGTCTCTTTCCCAGAAGTTTCCAAGTACATGGTTGTCCTCATAGTGAAAGTGGAAGCCTAAGAGAGCTAAAGCTGGGAGGAACAGAAACTTGTGCTCTTCTACAGACCAAAGCAAGTTCAGGACCTTATCAGATTTAAGACATGGGAAATGACTCCATCTATGGATGAGAAGGGACTGCTAAATCATATTGTGAAGCTTGCCACTGAGGTTCCCCAGAGAGAGAGAGAGAGAACCAATAGGAATCACAGATAATTGAATAACTAAGAGAGGAATTGATCAGGCAATCATGGAGAAGAGACTATCTGACAACTGGGATCCCAGGGAAGTGTGGCATAATTCAGTTCAAGCTTAAAGGCCTCACAACCAAGGAGCTGAGACATAATTATCAGCCTGAAGCCAAAGACCTGAGATATAGGATTAGGGACTAGGGTAAGGTACATGGTATAACTGTGTATGTGCAAGAACAGGGAAGGATTGAGGGAGGTGAGAAGGGAGGGAGAGAAAGAAAGGGATGGAGAGAAGGAGAGAGACAGAAAGAAAGAGAGAAAGAAAGAAAGAAAGAAAGAAAGAAAGAAAGAAAGAAAGAAAGAAAGAACA
>JADRCC010553154.1:0-18969 GCA_019843855.1 Hylomyscus alleni
CACTCACATCTACCTCTACCTCGGGGTATTAAAGGTACGTGCCACCAAACCCAGTTTATTGTCACTTTTTAGCTAACCACTGGGATGTTGGTTAAAATATCTGAATGGACTATGACGCACCTTGCAATCCTAGCACTGTTGAATGACTGGACAGGATTGTTGCATGTTAAGGTCATCTTGGGCTACATTTTAAGTTTTGGGCAAGCCTGAGTTACGTAGCCAGATTCTACTTTATTCCCAGTGGAGTTGTTTTGAGTTTGCATTCCGTAGCAAAGCAAAGTAGAAGTTGAATTTGACTTGGTGTTTGTTTCAGTTTTCCTTGCATTGACAAGATTAGCATCCATTTGGTTATACTTGGCCCTGCCCACCTGCCTGCATTTTATAACTGCTCCAGGAAAACAAGAGGAAATTTGTTTCCTTTAACATTTAGAACCAGGCTGGTGATATGGCTCAGCGGTTAAGATCACTGACTGCTCTTCCAGAGGTCCTGAGTTCAATTCCCAGCAACTACATGGTGGCTTATAACCCATCTGTAATGGGTTTGGATGCCATCTTCTGGTGTGTCTGAAGATAGCTACAGTGTACTCATATATAAAATAAATAAATCTTTAAAAAGATTTATTTTTAAAATAAATAAATCTTTAAAAAAAAAATATCCCAGCCGGGAGGTGGTGGTGCACACCTTTAATCCCAGCACTTGGGAGGCAGAGGCAGGTGGATTTCTGAGTTCGAGGCCAGTCTGGTCTACAGAGTGAGTTCTAGAACAGCCAAGGCCACACAGAGAAAAAAAAAATAGCCAAAATATTTAGAACCAAAGGTTACCATGCAGGTCCATGGTAGAGCTCTTTCCTACCATGCAAAAGGTTCTGGATTCTATCCCCAACATTGGAACACAAGTAAATAAATGAAGTATAGAAAACCCACTAGGAGCCCTAGGGAATGGCCTTCAAGATTCAAGAACAGCAAGGGGAGAACATTCAAGGGGCAGTTGGCTGGAGATCCAGCGGAAGCCTCACAAAACGAGAGTTACTAAGATACCACCACTAAGTTCTTCAAACCCCAGACCTCAGGCAGTCCATACCCAACATAGTCACTGGCCTGGAAGACACAGGCATTGGTATCTCTTCCAAAAAGTGAGGGTTCCACACCTTTGTACAACCCAAGGGAAAAGAAAAAAGGAGGGTCTCTGGGTCCAAGGTTAGGACTTGGAAAACAGGAAATAAAAGCCAGGCAATCATTAAGTAAGTTTCAATAATTATGGGTGCTCCAAGGTGTGTGAGCACACACACACACACACACACACACACACACACACCTGTCCCACTTACTCAGACCTTCCCAATGTCTCCAAGTGACTAGATTTCCATGGCTCATCAGTAAACTAAGTAGAAGCAAAATAGAGACCTTGATCAAGCATAAAGTTGTCTTTGCAAGGGAAGGTGGACCTTGAACATGAGCCTTGACTATGGACCTTGAACATAGCAGATTCTAAGGCACATGTGTGAACATTTGTGCTGAGTAGACACAGACTCTCACACGTGAGCATGGGTCAAGCAAGGGGCCAGGTGGGTTTAGTTAGGATTGAGGAGTTGTCAATCAAATTTTTTACATGTATTTTGTCCACATGTATGTGTGTTGGGGGCAGGGCATGGGAGTGCTTGTGCTGTGGTGAACACACGTGGAGGTCAACTGTTAGGAGTCTCACCTTCTATCTTGCTGAGTAAGGCTCTCTTGTTTTTGCTGTTGTACTGAGAACTCCAGGGTAGATAGCCGTTGACCTTTTGAGACATTCTATGTTGGGAGAGCTTCCTGTCTTGGCCTCCGGTTTCACTCTAGGGATGCTGGGCTTACTCATGTGCACTTTTACCTAGGTTCCAGAGAATGGATCTTAGGTTTTAAGGCTTGTGTGGACACGGCTTTTACTAGCTGAGCCATCTCCCTGGCCTACAGTGTCTAACTTAAAGACAAACACACAACAAATCTTTCATCCTTTAAAGAAAAATGAGACACATAGTATCTTAAATGGGAAAAAAAATGTGCCCAATTTTAAAAAGTCCTAGTTGCTCAAGTCAATATAGGTGCTTCTTACATACAAAGAGAAGGTCTATGGATCCTTTTTGTTTTATTTATTTTTATAAGCTTACTGCGTTTTGTTCTGAGAGAGGGAAGACAAAGTTAGAATTTAGTCAGTTAAAGATCTTAACTGGCTTTATATTCAGTTGTGTGATGAACAATGCATCATTCCGTGAAACAGAATGAAAGCAGGAGGTTTTATAGCCAGAAACAAGAACGATTTGTAAAAATTGGTTTGGGTGTTTCCAAGTAACTTTCCTTGTAAGGTAGGAAGAGAAAGAGAGTAATCAAGAAATATAGGAAGGTCTCAGGAGGTCACCTAACCCAGACAATCCAGGAGGTAGGGGCGTGAAGAATGGAGGTAGGAGGGTTACAAATTTGAGCCAGACTGGATACCCAGTGAAACCTGGTCTTAAAAAAAGGAGAAAGGAGCTGTGTGTGATGGTGGCGCTCGCCTTTGATCCCAGCACTGGGGAGGCAGAGGCAGGTGGATTTCTGAGTTCCAGGCCAGCCTGGTCTGCATAGCAAAATAGGACAGTTGGAGATACATAGAAAGACACTGTCTCAGAACAAAAAAAAAAAAAAAAGAAGAAGAAGATGGAGAAGGAGGAGAGAGAAAACGTATAACTGGTTAACATGGGCTACTTTAGGTAACCTTTTTACTTGATTAAGGCAGATGGAATGTGGTTAAGTGAACTGAAACCATCTTGTTTGAGAAACTGGTTGTTACCTCTCTGTTTATTCTTTCTGGGGGTTGTTTGTTTCTGGATTCTCTAAAGGAAAGATAACAACTTGATTGACTTTGAGCAGCAGTGACTCCATTTTGATTTCAGGCTACCTGTTTAGGCCTGGGACATTGTTAGTCTATAACAATGGAGTCCTATAATTTTTATTTGACAGTCCCTACACTCCAAGGCCGAAGACTGGACCACCCAGAGCACTTCACGTCTTCTGAGACCCAATAGCCAGGTGGATATGGACTGTTCTTGATTGACAGTAAGAATCTGGCTTTTTGCCCTTTTTTGTTGTTGTTGTTAATTAACACCTGAACTAGGATTCTTATATTTGGAAAATTATGGACTGAATTTATTCTGCTAATATTTTTCTGACTGAAACAACCTCACACCAATTTTAATTCACTAAATTAGTTAATAAATTAATATATCTATTTTAGACGGAGCCAGGAATCAAATCCAAGATCATGCCCATCCTAAGCTACATACTCTAACCTCAAATTTTTATATGTTTTTATTTAACTGTCTCACATTCCGTTGGTTCAAAAACAAAAACTAAACTATAAAGTCAACATAAACACTTCAGATGTGTTTGGATGGAGCATGGGGAAAGGAGCAGGGTGCTGGAGTGTTCAAGAAGGCATCTGGATATACCGTGGTCTCCAGAACTGGGGCTGCACTGTGGGTGGAGTCTTCTGACTTCCAGGTTCTGATCAGAAAGTGAAAGAGTGTCTCTCCTTGAGTCTGCTGCACAGCCACAGTTTCTCTGAGATGAGCCTAATCCTGCTGATTCTAATGAAACTAAGTCCAGAGTCATCCTGGCTGTTTTGCTGAGAGCTGTCTTTCTCACTGACCCCTCTACCTCCTCCAACTATTAATGTCCAGTTCCCAGAAATGAAGAAAGTGAAAAAGGCCCATCATCCCACACTCCGAAAAGCCTTACGTCAGGTGTGACCTAGGGGCAACAGGTGCTTGAGAGCTCTGTTGGAATACTCAGCGGTCTAACTCAGCGCCATGGTGCTGGACTGTTGTTTCCATGGCAACAGATGTAGGCTATGAGTTTTCCAGTGGGTATTTATTTCCCTCCCTCTGACCCCTCCCCTGTCCTACTTCCCACTCTCTTGCTGACCCCCCTCCCCTCAAGTAATCCCTTTTGCTTTCATATCATGTTTGTGTATTGTTAAATGTAGATGCTTCACAGGAGACAAAATATACAATATCTTGTCTTCTGTTACTCTTTTCCGTCACTCCTACATTTAAAACCCCTCTGTCTTGCTGGACTCCTCCTCTTTTCCTAATGGTCTTTCATCTACTGGACTTAGCATACATTCACAATCCTTGCTTGCTTTCAGGGCAGGTGAGCCTTAAAGCAGAGTCACCACCTGGTGTTGGAGGTGCCATTTACAAATAAAACAATACCACTCAGAAAGGGAACTGGTCACGTCTCACATGTTTAGACCAGACCCTGGAGGCTGGCCCTTGGGCCAGTGCACTGTGACCATGTCATTAAGTGCCTGGATTGTATCATGGGATGCCTTACTACCTTTCCGAGCTGTGCAGCCTTTGTCAGCATTCATTTACACAGAGACAGACACCTGTCTGTCTAGAAGTCCCTAGTTTTTATTACTCTCAGGTAGGTCTGTCTTGGGTGGAGTTCCACAGAAGCAGAGGGATTCTTGTCCAGATCGTTTCTGGAGAGAGGCACTTGGGAGCAGGGGGATAGACAGAAAGGGAAATGAGGCCAACAAAACCAAAAAACAAACAACCAAACAAACAAAACCTCTAAATCTCACTCCAAAGATGTCCCATCTTGAGACAGGAAGGTCACTCCCTTCTCCAGCCACCCCTGTTTGTCTTGAGCAATGGTTGCTTCCCAGAGAGAGGGCACAGCTGTCCCAACCTGTGGGTCATGACCCCTTTGAGGGTTACGTATCAGATATCCTGCACAACAGATATTACATTATAATTCATAACAGTAGCAAAACTACATTTATGAAGTAGGAATGAAATAATTTTATGGTTGGGGATCACCACATGAGGAACTGTATTAAAAGGTCGTACCTTTAGGAAGGTTGAGCACCACTGGGTTAGATACAACTTTGCTGGCATTTCCAGGAGAATGAGGAGGTTCTACGCTGTTGGTAGCCAGTGTCCCTAACAACCAGGGTATGAGCTCCTGTCCTGGAAAGAGAACTCTGGAGGGGTTGAGAGCTCGCACCTGACAGTCCATATTTCATCCATCAGCTCTTTTCTGAAGATTATCCCTGATAAAAGCCACTTTGTCCTGTAATAATACACTATAAACCTCACGTGGCGGGCTGGATCAAGTCAATACCAAAGACTAATTGCTAGGTCTACTTTCTGGTTTCTTCTTTATGAGGCTCCATGGATCTTACTCACCACGTTCCTGTCTGGGCCCTGGCTGCTGAGGCTGAGGCCAATCCACAGAGCAAAGAGCATTAAAAAAACAAAACAGAAAAAACTTCAAACTGGAGAGGATTCGTGGGATGTGAGACCAGCTGAGGAGAAATGAAATACCTTCTTCTTTTTTTTTTTTTTTTTTCGAGACAGGGTTTCTCTGTGTAGTCCTGGCTGTCCTGGAACTCACTATGTAGACCAGGCTGGCCTGGAACTCAGAAATCCGCCTGCCTCTGCCTCCCAAGTGCTGGGATTAAAGACATGCGCCACCACTGCCCGCCCGAAATACCTTCTTATTTGCTTGACACATGTGGGAGGATCACCATTGTGCTAGACACTGTCAGATTTGGATTTGATAAAATATGGGAAATTGATGTTGGTGGGAAATGTTGGGCTATGGTTTTTGGATTCTTTTGGTTTGGTTTGGTTTGGTTTGGTTTGGTTTGGTTTGGTTTGGTTTGAAGTGCTAAGGAACCCCCGGAGGGCCTTGAACATCCTAGGCAAGTGCTAATACTGCCATATCTTTCTGACTCTGAAGTAACTGATTTTGAACTTCAAGCATCTCTTCAGTGGCATGTCACTAATCCTCTCCTCCAGCTTCCTAACAAAACCAAACAGCTAATTGACCAGAACGCAAAGTGCACATTTCCTACTTAGTTCTCCAGCCAAGGGACACATAGAGTGAAGTCCTCAGATGCACGTTCCCCAGAGCCTGGGAGAACTCCAGCAGCTCTGGTCCACCGGGACCTACAGAATCAGAATTGTAGGGGTCAAAACCAGGAGTTCGTGGCTTCACCAGTCCCAAGAGGATCCACACAGTCAAAAATTTGGCAAAGTATAGAGACTTTAAATGTGGCTCCAGTTGGAATCCCCTGAATTCTCATACCCACATCTTGCCTCAGAGTGTGTCATTGACTTGACTTGGGGAGCAATGTCACAATCAACTCTTTAAGTTTCTCTGATGGTCCCTGTAAATGGCCAGGGTAGAGGCAGTGGTCGTCAGTTAATTCACCTGTGCAATAGGGATCTTAGCACCGTCTTCCCTCGGAAGAGTTTGTTCTTTCACCTCTGTGAATAGTCACTTTGGAACATCCAGAGGGACTCCAGAGGTTTTTTCATAAAGAACAGCTGGAATCTCACTAGCTTGATCTCTGAGTTCAACTGATCTTCTACCTCAGCCTCTTGTGTAGATGGTGCTTTAGCTATGCATCTAGAAGAAAAAATGAAATATGAGGCTGTTTAGATCTTTATAAAAACCAAGAGACTGGGGCCAGAGGTGGGATGGTCCCTGGTCTTCCCAGTGCTCTGGTTCTGTCTCCATGACAGCATGGGTTGGCTGTTTCTGAGGACTGGCATCACCCACATGGACAATCTCATGTCTCTTTTCTGCAACCCTCCACTCTCCCATCCTTCCCAGTCTTGAGGCTTTATCGAGTGCACGCCCTGGTGTGTGTGTTTGATGACTGAATATATCCCACACTGAGCCTACGTCTTTGGCCACAAGGGTCAAGTCTGCTGTTCCTTCTGCCTGTCCCAGGACTGTGCTGGGGACTTGTTCCCTCTGAGCCAGGAAAGGTATCAGTGCTAGGAGAGGGAGCGAGTCCCCAGAGCTAAGCAACCTTGGACTAGAATCTCAATGTGCTTCTTCCAAGCATGGACATGCCCTTGATCAAGATCTGGCCTCTCATCCTTTTCTTGTGCTGTGTTTTGTTTTTGAAACAGGATCTCACCTGTAGCCTTGGCTGGCCTGGAACTCACTATGTAAATCAAGCTGGCCTCCAACTCAAAGCCATCCAAACTTCTGGAGTTAAAGACCTGTGCTCTGCACTTGGCTGCCTCGGATCTCTTGATCTTTCTACCTCCATTTCCAAGTGCTAGAATTACACGGGTCATACACATGTGTGCCTAGACCAGCACCCTCTTTAAAACCAGCATCCTAGTACATACTGTTAGTGCTCCAAGAAGGAATCGATCACATGCTGGCAGAGTCCAGCAGCTCCATACATCCTCGGGCCTCGGTTTGCTCATTCCTCACCCACAACTAAGTGTTGGCATCGAAGGAGGCTTATAGACCGTAAAACCTCCCTGTTTGGAGGACGTGAGTCGTTCTGGGGTTTTTTAGTGTATTCATGACACTGTGCAGCCCTTGTCGTTACCACATACCACATTCCCTACAACTCCCATAGACACCTAGTACCTGTTTGTCGTCGATTCTCATCTCCCTCTCCTTTATTATTAGCCAACCACTAACCTACTTTCTCTCCCTAAGACTTTTCCCATTCTGAACTTGTGTAATATTGTCCGAGGATACTGTAACCTTATTAGCTCAGTGCCCCATTGCTCTACCACCACAACAGGTGATGGACTTACACACCTGGCTCTTCTCATTTAGCATGATGTTCTCCAGGTGCACCGTGTAGTAGCATACCGAGTAATATAGCTTAGCCTCTTATCAGTAGTCACATTTTGGGTTGCATCTCTCTCTTTTTTTTTTTAATTTATTACATGTAAGTACACTGTAGCTATCTTCAGACACCCCAGAAGAGGACATCAGATCTTGTTACAGATGGTTGTGAGCCACCCTGTGGTTGCTGGGATTTGAACTCAGAACCTTCAGAAGAGCAGTCCGTGCTCTTAACCGCTGAGCCATCTCTCCAGCCCTGTTTTTTAATGGTATTTTTAGTTGTTTATTTGTAGGGTTTTGGTTACTTGTTTGTTGTTGTTAAGGTAGGGTCTCACTATGTTCCCCCAACTGACCTTGAATTCAGAGATCTGCCTTAACTCTACTGCCTGACTGCTAAGATTAAAGGCATGTGCCACCCAACTATAAAAAGCTTTTAGGACATATATGTGTTGGCTTTTATGAATAATGTCACTGTGATTTTATGAACATCATAGCACCATTGAGTTATCATATTTTTATTATCCATAATGTTGGGGATAAAGAATGTCTACACTTGTAAGAAGAAATGAAAACCTATCATTTAGATACAAAATGAATATCCTCATGTGTTTTGCCTGTAAAGTGCAACAGAACTTGTGTTGGTGACAAGTGCTTTTAAGCATTGAGAATTCAGGCATCATTAAGCTTGAAATTTAGAAGTTTGAAGGTCTGTCCTCCAAGTAACAAATACTTCAGCTCAAAGACAAACAAACCTAAGCCAGCCAGTTTATGGTGCTTAGGACCTTTTGAAAATACAGGTAGAGTAAAATAAGAAATGTGTTGGTCCTCCATACCTTTAGACTGAAGGGTGGTGACCCCAAGGTGTACATATGCTGTGACAGATCTGACAGTAAGTTCCAGGGGATAGCATCAGTCATTGAGCCCTGTTCTTTTCTTTATTCTAGCATGGTGAGACACAAGGATGGTGGCTATCCTGAAGACAAGGATGGGAAGACATGTCCCCGAGACTCTGGCTATGACAGCCTCTCTAATAGGCTCAGCATCCTGGACCGGCTCCTGCATACCCATCCCATATGGCTACAGCTCGGTCTGAGTGAGGAGGAGACGGCAGAGGTCCTACAGGCCCAGCCTCCCGGGGTGAGAGCCAAGACTCAAAAGTTGAGGCAGGCATGCTGCTGCCTGACAGAGAAACAGAAAGATTGTTATAACGTCCTTTCGAGCTCCTGGGTCATGTGGCTTCCAGTGTAGACATCAGATACAATGCAGGAAAATTCTGTGCTCCATAAGGCAGTTTCTAGGAGTAGATACCTTTCCAGACTTGTCTTCCTGTCTTTGTCTTCTCAATAATAGTACTATATGGCTCACCAGGGTGCCAGGGCTTCAAAGGAAGAGCAGCCCCTGGCCAGAGGTCCGGGCCTGACCTTCTGAGCCTGGTTCTGGATCCCTGGATGCCCCTGATGCTTTTCTTTCATTCTGAGTCAAGAGACACTGTGGGGTCCAGCCATTCATCTGGGGATACAACCTTAGAAAGGTCTGTAACCAGAGACTTGTCTTCTCAGGCTCCCAGTATTTTCCTTGCCTTTTGAATAGCTTTCCATGTGAATCAAAATCTGATTCTACTACTTATCTGGGGCCATTGATTCTTCTTACTCAAGCTACTCACTGTAGCTAGACATGCCAGTCCTTATCTGTAATCCTGGCACTTGGGAGGCTGAGGCAGAAGGATCTAGGTTCAAGACCAGTCTGGGCAATGTAGAAAAACTATACATACACACACATACACACACATATGCTATACACACACACACACACATATATACATACATACATACATACATGCATACATATATGGCGCTGCAGGATAGCTCAATAGATAAGACACTGGTCATACAAAGTATGAAAACTAGAGTTTGGATCCACCAGCCAGTCTGTGAGCTCTGGATTCAATTGAGCAATCTCAGTAAATATAGCATAAAGTACTTGACAACCTGATATCAACTTTGGGTCTAAATAAATAAATAAATAAATAAATAAATAAATACCACTTAACAGCTCCATAAAAATTTCTTAAAAATATCATCATCATCATCATCAACAACAACAACAAAACATTATTCAGTGACTGGCATGTCTTGGGTTGTTCACTATGGTAAGGTCTCACTCCCATTGTAGCTATTTAAGTTCTAACACACTACAGTGAATGAAATTAGCAACTCAGTTATGGAGTTTCACTGTCCACATTTGCAGTACTCAGGACCCACAGGAGGCTGCCACAGTAGATGGCTCAGGATAGAGTCTCTTTCCATCACTGTAGAACATCGCTTTGTGTAATGTCCGCTTCCACACAAGACAAATAGAGTAAATCGCAGACAAAATAAGGCTTAAAGCATATGATGGATACAAAGTAACTAAGCCATACATGGATAGCATGGGGAAAATTCTCTCAGTAGCCAGCTGAGGAATGTCAAAGCAGCAGGATACAAAACTCAGTTTTAGAGTCCTGCAGCTGCCAGGCCTACCTCTGCCACTGGCTGTCCTTGCAAGTGAGTCTGCCTGCCTTTGCTTCTTTCTTCCTTCCTGAAAACCCAAGCAGACAGGACTAAGAATCCCAGTAGAACACTCAGGGCTATGCAGGGTAATATTTGATCGTCTTTGGAGGGAATTCTCTAAGCAGCATACTGGGCTGTTGCCTCTAGGTCAGAAACTTCTTCCTGGGAGCCTCTACTTTCTACCAGTTGAATTATTTGCTTGTATCTTTCTGCCAAAAGTTCTAAAGCAGGACATTACCAGGCAGTCGTTCCCCACCCTGCCCTGATCCCCTCCTAGGGTGGGGCATAGCCATTCCTGCTGAGGCTTGTAGGAGGAACAAGCTAGCAGAATAGTCTCTCTCTCTCCACCTACCTGAGCTCTTGACAGAGCCTTCCTGACAAGATGGGGCAGGCTTAGGACAGGCACCATGTGGACCAGAATTGGTAATGGGGATGAAGGAAAAGCAGGAACTAGAAGCCTGGCCCTGGTGGCTTGAATGTATGAATGTACGGCACCCTTACCAGCTCTGTAAGGAGCCAGAGTGTAGAGATAGTTGGTTTTTCTGGTGGTACAGTATCTGTCATACCTACGCAGTACAGGCTTTTGTCAGGCAGAAGCGGCTACAGATAATTATCTGAAGTAAGCAGCTCTGCTTCAATACAGATTTACTCACAGGAAAGGGTCAGGGCGGATGCGTTCTGCAAGCCTGACTTTGTCAGCCCCTGTGACTGCAGTGTTTTAGGAAGCAAAGCCTGGAGGGTGTACTCCTAATCCCCTGGTCCCTAATTGGTCCCCAGGGAGGTCCCTAGTATTTTTTTTGGGGGGGGGGGGACAGGGTTTCTCTGTGTAGCCTTCGCTGTCCTGTAGAAGGGAGCTGTGCTTCATCTCTGCCAATAGCTGCCTCTCAGAGCCTGGTCCCCTTACCCCAATATTTGTGGGACCTCTGTCTCTGTTTTAATTTGTCCCAGAGCCCAAGTGTTCAGATGTATGAGCCAGATGAGTTCCATGGATGATTTTAGGGTTTTTGTTTGTTTGTTTGTTTGTTTTGTTTTTTTGAGACAGGGTTTCTCTGTGTAGCTCTGGCTCTCCTGGAACTCACTCTGTAGACCAGGTTGGCCTCAACCTCAGAAATCTGCCTGCCTCTGCCTCCCAAGTGCTGGGATTAGAGGCATGCACCACCACTGCCCGGCTTCCATGGATGTTTTATTGCTACTGGGGGGGGGGGGGAATCTCAAAACTTTTTCTAGTCACACCTTCCCCCATAAACATCATGGGTACTGTAAACATAAAAAAAAGGCAAAGATCATGGTGGTACGGGGTGGGCGGCAGCTGTGAAATATTGTGGAAAGATAGAGAAGGTGAGAGTTTAAGGTTCAAATCCGGAGGAAAGAGATAATCAAAGAACATGACATTATAGGATCTTTAAGGAAGGGTCACTTGCTATAGACGGGGACCAGGACTTAGCCAAGGCCACCACACTACACACTTCACTTGACGTGTAGGCCAGATGGAAGATGCTTCCTGGAGCTGGGAGGACTCGACTTACCCAGAAGAGCATGGCTGGCCTGCCTCTGCACTGACAGGCCCAGTAATCTTGACGTCATTACTAGAAATTGTTTTGGTCTAAAATATGGTGGTGAAGACCGTGTTAGGACCAGAGGGAGCAGCCTCAGTGTTGGCTGGGGTGAATGTCAGAGAACCCCTATCCACCTCTTAAATGCAGTAGCCATTTTTTCCCTTCTGAAGGTTTTTGCCATTGTCTGACTTGACATACTATCATTTTTCAAAAGAAGCTAGAAATTCATATTCAAAAGTTAAACTATAAAATAACTGCTTTTTCACTCTTAGCAAATTCAAGTTCCTCTCTCAAATTTGCCATGAGCCAAATTAGCCATTGAACTCAACATCTACAGCTTGACTATGTAAACTTCATTTAGAATTTGTTTCACTCACCAGGACACCTATTTGAGATGAGACAGACCTAATTCAGAGGCTAAGCATTATTCCGACCACAGTGAAAGAGTCGCCAGAGTGCCAGTACCTCTGCAGACAAGGGATGGATAAGGTTGGGTCAGAGGGAAAGCAGGGTTCTTCTAAGACCCTTTTGAATAAGTTATTTCATTTCATGTGCACTGATGTTTTGCCTGCACGTGTGTTTGTGTGAAGATGTCCACTCCTCTGAAGCTGGAGTTACAGGCAGTTAGGAGCTGCCATGTGGGCACTGGGAATTGAACCCGGGTCTCCTGGAAGAGCAGCCAGTGTTCTTGACCACTGAGCCATCTCTCCAGCTCCTAAACCCCTTTTGAAAGTGAAATGTCCTCAGTAAGCTCTGAACTTTCTCTGTAGAGTGTCCTGCCCTGAGCTGTATAGTTCTACTGAGAATTGTGCTTTATTCATGGGGCATCATATATAAGAAAAATTATGCACAATAAATTGTGCTTTATTCATGGGGCATCATATATAAGAAAAATTATGCATCATATATAAGAAAAATTATTGAAAATTATTATGTTTCAATCTCCTTAACGTGCAGGGTTTGTTTTTTTTTTTTTTTTTCCTTCTCGTAGATCTTTTTGGTTCGTAAATCCTCCAAAATGCAGAAGAAAGTCCTCTCCCTTCGCCTGCCCTGTGAATTTGGAGCACCTCTCAAAGAGTTTACGATAAAGGAAAGCACATACAGTAAGTGCCGGATAGTGAGGGCAAGGCTGACGGGAAGGAGCCTGGACTTTGATGCAGACAGATGTGTCTAGTCCTGGCATTCAGCTTTGGCTTTCTATCCCTACAGTGAGGTGACGTTAACCTCTGAGCACTGCATAGTCCAGTTAAACAACCCGTACATACTGTGTGCACCCTGAGGCTTGGCACATGTTAGGGGCTGAGTGTAGACTTCCTTGCCCTGTCCCCTGTTGGGTACAATATAGATTTGGTGCCCAGGTTTACTGATGACTAAACCACAGGGCACCTGCAGCAACAGAGCCCTCTTACAAGGTCTAAAGCCAAAACGTGTATCTACACATCTTCATGACTAAATGGGCCCCGAGCACACGAGTTCCCTCCAGGTAGTCACTGTTCAGTCTTCTATGGAAGGCAGTTAATCAAGATGAATCCAGCCCCATGGACAGATGACTAGCTGGAGGTTTGTTGGGAGTTGGTGTTTTGCACTGTTTGGTTTTCTTTCTGTTGTCTACTTTCTGGTCATTGAAAATGTGGAGTTTTGAGAGGCCAAGTTTTAAATAAAAGAGGGAACACACAGTTCTGAGGCACTGCCAGTCTCCAAAAAAGGTCAGGAAATGGATCTGCACAACAGAGTGGAGAGATCTAAAAATTCTAGGTTAGCGAGCTGAGGGGTGAAGGCCAGGAGAGTTGGGGAGCATTTGAAGGTGCTGAGGCTAATTGACCAGCAAGCGTGAGATTCCTGTATCCTCGTGTCCAGTCTCCCTAAGCCAATGACCTTACATAGGATCCATGGAAGTGACATTTCTGGCACAGGAAACCCCTGCCTGCATACATGATCTACTCTGGTTCAAGTGTAAACCCAGAACTCACACAATCAAGGGTGGCTGGGAAACAGGACCCACCAGCCAGGCTGAGCATGGGGAACGATTAAATACAGTGAGAGATAATCTGACAGCACAATTTAGACCCACTGCCATTTTAAAGACAGTGAGTGTATAGTTAGTTAGTAAATAATGAATTTATGTTAAATTGATCCCATTATTCTGAGTTAGCTTTTGAAAGGTTGCTGGCCCAGCCAGCAACAAGTTCTCCTAGCTTTTAAATCCCTCTCAATTTCCAAAGCTCCCCAAGACAAGGAAGCCACTTCCTTTCTTCTGAAGTACACCTACTGTCAGGGAACCTCATGTCCCACCCCTACCCCTGTTTATTGAGTTTCCTGAAGCCAGCAGTTTTGGGTTTTTTTCTCCTCCATCAGATTCTAAGACTTCAGTCATCCCCTCTAATCCTCCCCAAGTGACTTACAAGTGACTAAAAGAGCTAGTTTGTACAAAGCATTATCCTATCCATAATGGCTTACTGCAGGCCCAAGTCCCAAGATAATGATATCCACCCAGCAAGCCTGTATCCTATACAAATTGGGATGGGAGAAGGACTTACTACAATATCGGATATTTTAGCATTATTTCTGGAGGATGTAATGAATACCACCATATATTCATGAATAGTTCTTTCACATAAGATATTTCATTAAATGCACATTCTATCCTACTGTCATCCTTCTGGCTGGCAAGGAACTGTTCCTGTCTGTCTCATAGGTGAGATGGAGGTGGTTGACCAAGGCATAAGGATTAGAAACCAAGCCACCCCTGCCCCCACAGTTTGAGAGCCATGCATGTGGCAACAAAGTCTTGTCAGAAAGCATCTTTTATTTGGGAGCTTATGTGATGCGGCCAGGCTAGAGGACCAGACTTTAGAATCTTTATATAGAATGTATCTCAGAACTGATTTCTAGAGCCCTTAAACTGGCCTCCGAGTTCACATCCCTCTGCCTTGTGCCTACATAAGAGGGCTCCTCACTTGTCAAAGGGAGTATGACACTGAAGGTCCATGATCTAAGAAGACGGGTTGGAGTGGGGGGACCTTTAACCCACGACTGCTGAGTGTTGATGGCTTCTCAGTGCATCCAGATGAGCCCTTGCCCCTGCCCAACTCTGTGCTCTGAACACCAAAACAAACAGAAAGGTTGTTGTGCAAGGAAGTGTTTACCATGCATGGAGCATGTGCTGAGCGTGAGTCAGGGAGACCGCCCTCAGCCTCCTGGCCGTTTAAAGCTGGGTCTGGCTGTCAGACAACCCCCTCACAGCTGGTTTGGATAAGCTGCACAGTAGTCTGAGACAGGCCTCCATATGCTGTGTTAGAATCCCTTCCTTCCCAGACACACTCGGGAAGATTCAGCCACCTTCTGGAATCTTTCTCTCTCTTTTTTTTCTAGCCTTTTCCCTGGAAGGCTCAGGAATCAGCTTTGCAGATTTATTCCGGCTCATTGCTTTCTACTGCATCAGCAGGTAAGGATTCTGAGCATCTCATGACTTGAAGGACCCGCTTGATGTGTGCGTTGATCTGGACATTTGTCTGGAAAAGGCTGGTCGCCTCTGAGATGTCAGGGAAGGATTTGCCTCTTAAGATGTTGACCCCATTCCTGTATTAAGTTTAAGATGGAAACAGCTGCCTGGCCTTCCAGATGCAAATTCTCATTAATATGGTTATTTCTTCAAGCTGGTCCCATGGCTTCTAATGACTAGACCCATTCGCCAGGAAACATACCTACACAATACATAAGCACATACCGATATACTCACCTGTAGAAACACATGCATCCATGCATCCATAAGAATACAGCAGGGGCAGACTTGGGGGGGAGGGAAAGGGAGAAGGAGGGAAACCAGTATATAAATCTGTAATTTGTCAAGGTCCCCAATAATGTTTTTGAAAACTCCAGGGGACAGAGCCCATTCTTAAATATGGATGTTTTAAACCAATCCATAAATCCTGCACAGTTCTTCTTCAGGCTACCTGGGTGCTCACACCCTCTCCAGGACTGAAGGAATGTAAGTTGTAAGTTTCTATTATTATTATTTTCTTTACACAAATAACAGCTTTTCAAAGTCAGTGTTCTTATGCCAGAGGCTGTGGCTGAGTGGTAAAGCATCTGCTTACAAAGCATGAGGCACTGGGTTTGATCCTTAGCAATGCCAAAGAACAAAACAAAAAACAGCCAAATGAAGCCAGTGTTCTTGCACTGATTAAGCAAAGAAACTCTTGCTGCCTGCAGAAGTTGGCCCTGCCCGCTTCTCTTCTTTCTTTCCTCTCTCCCTTTCTTCCTTCCTTCCTTCCTTCCTTCCTTCCTTCCTTCCTTCCTTCCTTTCGAGTTCCTATTTTATCTTATGCATATGAGTGTTTCCCTGAATGCATTTCTGTGCACTACATTCATACCTGGTGCCCACAGAGGTCAAAAGAGGGCATCAGATCCCCTGGAACTAGAGTTATGGATGGTCATGAGCCACCATATGGTGATACGGGTGATAGGAATAGAACCCAGGTCCTCTGTGAAAGCAGTAAGTATGCTCTTAATGATTGAGACAGTTCTTCAGCCTGGTCCTTGCCTGTTCTAACCCAGGCAGAGCCTAGCCTGGCTTCCGTAGCTTTTCTGTTTGCTCACTGCAGTGACTACAGGGAAATATCTTTTCAGAGTTCACAACTCACAACTGTCTCACTGAGACTGGAGAGTCATTTTGGTTTGGCCCAGTTTATTTTAATTTAAGGATTAAATTGTTTGGCATTCATCATTCTGTTGAATGAAAACTAAGGCCTCAGGCCAGCTGAAGCTACCCAGTAAATGGCCTGAGGAAGAGGAGGCATCTCCAGAGGAGACCCTAGCCCTGCTCACTAGCAGGAAGAAAATGAGGGAAGCTCCCAGGATGGACAGTGCCTGCTTGGTGAGCTCTCTCAAAGGGATGCTCCACAGTAGGGTCATAGTCCCTGGAGCCTGTGTGTTTCACTTCTAAACACGAGAGGGACAACTGCTCATAACACAACTTTTTCAATTAAGAGAATGAAGACATTGCCTAGTTGAATACTACATCACTTCTCTTTCTTCGCCATTTTAAAACTCAGCTAAATATATTTGTCTTTAATGCGCACATACAATAACCCAAATGCAGGGCAAAGGGTGTTGCAGTTGCAGTGTTAGGTATCACACAGACCACAAAATAGATCTGCCTTATGCAAATATGAAGCTTTGGGAACAAAGTTTAGAACAAAGTATGATTTTTTTTATGTAATTATATCCTGACCATTCAGGATTATATTAAATTTATGCAAAAACCAAACAAATAAAGCCCTTAAACAATTGTGAGGTGTATTATCACAAGCAATGAAATTCTCTAGCTTCCTTAAGCATAACTAAAACCAATAGCACCCCGATAATATGATGATTGCAATTCCTGTCTCTAAAAGGTTTAAAAGAAACACGTTGCCCAAAGACATAGCCCCAGCAACACCCATGCCACCCCGACCCCAGGAGACCACACCCAGTCTGCTCTCAAGCCACCCAGACTAGAGAGGATGTTGGTGCTGACATGTCAGCCAAAGGTGAAGTTGGCTGTCAAGTCTCCTTCCAACCTTGCCTTCCAGTAATTGTGCTGTTGCTGGGGAAGGAGCCTTACACCTACAAGTACTTGGCAGTCACAGAGGGAAGATCCCATCTCTGTCCTCTACACTCAGAGAGCAGGCAGGCTGGTGATTAAAAGTCATAAAGTAAATGAAGGCCATTGGCAAATTACTAAGTGTAGTACACCCTTAAGGTGCTTAGAGAAGATCCCAGTGTCCACATTTGTAAGTAAAGGAGGCTGAGAGTCATTTTTCTTTTGCTTCCATTGTTCTTCTTTTTCTTTTCTTTTCTTTCTTTCTTTTTTTTTTTTCCGAGCCAGGGTTTGCCCTGGTTGTCCTGGAACTCACTCTGTAGACCAGGCTGGCCTTGAACTCAGAAATCCGCCTGCCTCTGCTGTGTGCCACCACCGCCCAGCTCCATTGCTCTTCTAATGTTCCTTACTGACATGCTTGGTCATCAGTGGTTGACAGGATCCAGTCTTATTTTTTTTAAAGATTTATTTATTTATTTTATGTATATGAGTGCACTGTAGCTGTACAGATGGTTGTGAGCTATCATATGGTTGCTGGGAATTGAATTCAGGACCTCTGCTCATTCTGGCCCCGCTTGCTCCGGTCCTTCAGGCACACCAGAAAAGGACATCAGATCTCAGTACAGGTGGTTGTGAGCCACCATGTGGTTGCTGGGATCTGAACTCATGACCTTCGGAAGAGAACAGTCAGTGTGCTCTTAACCGCTGAGCCATCTCTCCAGCCCAACAGGATCCAGTCTTCCCAAAGTATTTCTGAAGTCTCCTACGTGGTTACTAGTAGAGAATTCATCATGGTGGGTTCCCACACAGAATGTGCCCCGTGTGCATAGACATAAGAATCCACAGTTAGTAGGCACCCAGCTTGCAGTGTTGGATGAGCTCAAAGGAAAGCACAGTTGGGAAAAGGAGTAGTGACGGCCATCTGTCAGCACCTGGGGCCTTGCTGACACAGTTTAGAGAAACGACTGCCTTTCACACTCAGTTGTGCCCCAGCATCAATTGTAACTCTGATAATAGGCGATCTCAAAGGGTCTGGGCTGTGTCGCATCCTGCATGATGTGATGCTGATACTGCTGCTAGGCTTGGACCATACTTGCAATATTGAAATAGTAACTAGAGTCTTGTGTATTTGTGCCCGGTACAGCGGGCACATTATCCCTTGCCCTCCCAGCAGCCCTGTGAATTAGAACTATGGGAGTGAGGTGCTTGCTTACCATCGTATAATCGAAAGCCAGCAGCTCTGAGCGGCTGTAGAAATTGCTGGGGAGGGGTGATGGTAAGAGTGCTGGCTGGTCTTCTAGAAGACTGGTATTTGATTCTTGGATCACAGTTATCACTCCAGTCCCAGGGGATCTGACATGCCTTTCTGGCCTCTAAGGGCACCAGGCCTACATTTGGCAAGATATATATATGCAGGCAAAACACTCATGCATATAAGGGAAAGAAGCAAATCTAAAAAAGAAACAAAACTAGCAGATGTAGAATGTACCTGTATTCCCGACACTCATGAAGCTAAAGCAAGAAGACTGAGAGTTCCAGGCCAGCCTGGGTTATATCAATGACCCTACCTTGAGAAACTACACACACACACACACACACACACACACAGAGAGAGAGAGAGAGAGAGAGAGAGAGAGAGAGAGAGAGAGAGAGA
>JADRCC010553159.1:0-12612 GCA_019843855.1 Hylomyscus alleni
ACAGATCCATATGGGAGATTGCTTTCTGGAAACTCCCTTGCAATCCACAGTAAAGCCTGATTTAAAAAATAGCTTTCTACTATAACTTTATAGAAACTTAGGTAAATAAATATAGTTCCACAGGTCACTAGGTTGAATATATTCAGGTTCTGAGTAACAAACAAATACTGTCTTATCCAAGGTGGTTTTCAATTATAATTATAAAACTGTTTTTACTTATTAGGCTAAAGAGATACATTTATTTTTAATTGGCATTTTAAAAATAATAATTTTGCAAATGTCTTTAGAACAACCAAGCTATTTCAATTTTTGCAAATAATAAGTCTATTTAGTATTAAGTTAATGTCATTTATCAAATGTATATATTTAACATTATAAAATGTCTCTTATATTTTGTGCATATTCCTATTAGGCAATGGAACTGATAGTTTAATGGAGAATTTGACATAGAGTCTTGACAAATCATTGTTTCTACTGTGTCCTCCTCTACTGAGCTACTGACACTTTGCCAGTCACTGAGATAAAACGCTAACCTTTACCCATCTATCCAGGCAGGTAATTGTCTCACTCCATACACAAGTCTTAAATGTGCTAATATTTTATATACAATTTCCAAGTGCAGATGATCTATACTTCAGATTTTATACAAAGAGAAGACAAAGAATTACACCTGGGCCTCCGTATTGATAGCTATAAGACCAATGTTGTCTGTTCACATTACAGCTCCGTGTTCAACTTCCAGACGTCTGAATATTAACCAGAAACTTTCCCTTGGTTCCTTAGACAGGAACCCATTTGCATGATTCTCTCTTCTTCACCATTTCCTATTGCTATCAGTTTGCAGTCTGTGGGTTTAGAAGAACAGGTCCTTTCTGTTCTTAATTTCTCTCTGTAATCAGGTCATCCTCCTGATTTCTCACCAGAGGCACTAACCTGGTGCACATACCCACCCCCAGGGTTGTTCATTCACACCTTGCCAATCTGTTTCTCTCTTACCTCTGTATACACACAAGTGTGGCCTTTCAATTTGAAATATGCTATGGGCATCACCTACTAAAAAATGTTGTATAGATTGTCAATGTCTACTTGACAAATTACAGAATTCTTGTATCCTATGCCCTCGCAGGTCTGGCTGTTGTCCTTTATATGTGTGGCCTCTGAGTTTAATTCAGATCTACCCTAGTCCTGATACTTTAAATGGGTCACTGTTGTTTGGAAAGTGCACTTTGATGCCTCCAGACCTATGCTCCTGCCATTTTTACATCAAGAATTGATACAGATACACACACACACACACACACACACACACACACACACGTACACAAAATGTATGGTTTGAATAAAAAGACTCCCCACAGGCCCATAAGGAATGATATTATTATGAAATTTTTCCTTGTTGGAGTAGGATTTCCTTTTAGGGAAAAATTGTGTCCCTTGGGACTGGGGTGAGGCATTAGATGCTCAAGCCATGCCTAGTGTAGTATTCACTTCCTACTCACTGCTATCCAGATGTACAACTCTCAGCTCCTTCTCCAGCACTGTCTCTCTGCCTGCATGCTGCCATGTGTCCCACCATGACAGTAGTGTAATGGGCTAAACCTCTGAAAGTGTAAACCAGCCACAGTTAAATGGTTTCCTTTATAAGGGTTTCTTGGTCATGGTGCCTCTTTCACAACAATCAAATTCTAATAAAGAATGTGTGTGTGTGTGTATGTGTGTATGTGTGTATGTGTATGTGTGTGTATGTGTGTGTGTGTGAGTGTGTGTGAGTGAGAGAGAGAGAGTATGAGAGTGTGTGTGTGTGTGTGTGAGTGAGAGAGAGTATGAGAGTGTGTGTGTGTGTGTGTGTGTGAGAGAGAGAGAGAGCACGTATGAGAGAGAGAGAGAGAGTGTGTGTGTGTGTGTGTGTGTATTCATCAATAGTTTCCCAATACTTTATAAAAATTTAACAGATATTCACATCTACTATATTTACTAAATAAGTTGGTATTTATTTTTCTGCTAAGTTACAATTCTACTATTACAAATGAACTTCCCCATACAGATTCACATAGATTTGAATTTAAATAGACTTTTAAAACTTTTATCTTCTTTTTGTGTCTATAAAAATTTGTTCAGGGCTGACGAGATGGCTCAGCGGGTAAGAGCACTGACTGCTCTTTCGAAGGTCATGAGTTCAAATCCCAGGAACCACATGGTGGCTCGCAACCACCCGTAATGAGATCTGATGCCTTCTTCTGGTGCATCTGAAGACAGCTACAGTGTACTTACTTATAATAATAAATAAATCTTTTAAAAAAATTGTTCAATTAAAGCATTACTCTTCAAAACTGAGGACTTCTTAGCAGATACACTGGTGTATTTATCATAAATTGAATAGATATCATTTAACACATATCATCTACATGCTTGTGTGGTTATTTAGTTGAGTGGAGGGAACATTTATCTTGCATGCATTGTATCATAAGCACAAAATACACTTTTGCAACAATATAGACACTGGACACATTTGATGCTTAAACAATAATCAAAAGGAAAAAGAAATTCCTAACTTTCAATATATTCATAAATGTTGAAATTTTATTATGAGTATTTCATTAAATCACATGCAAAATAATTCTGTAGAGCTTCCTTCATGTTTGACACAGTTTAGTGATTGTGGCTATGATAAAATATACGCTCTATAGAAACATAATCTAAGTGGCAGTTATGTCTCGGGATCTGTGTTCAGGTAACTCACCTCAACCAATGTTTTGGAGTCAAGGCTTTCATGACACCCTTCTTTCTATTCTCAAATACTCTCTATTTTCCAATGGCTGCTCTGTTCAGAAGACCTATGATAATAAGTATACCTCCTTCATGTAATAAGAGAGATTAGCTATTTTTAGGAAGCCAACACCCACCTATATTCTCTGGTTGTTCAAAAGAGTGCTAAAATTGTGTGGCTGAACTGAGATCCTAGATGCAACATCTGTTGAAGCATTTTCTTTGAGGATAAATGTTTGCACTGTTTGTCTAGTCAAGAAGTTCTGGAATTCCACTTGCTGGGAAAAACAAACATTGCCCTGTACTCTTAAGGTTTCCAGCACGATGACTGTTCAGCAGTTTCAGGACTCCTTGGGAATTATGGCATTGGCCTCAATATGCCCTATATAATTTAGGGTAATATATTAACAGAAACTGGCAAAATGAAAATTGAAAAAAAAGTTTAACCTCCAAAGCCTAGGTAAATATTTAAGCAGTGATTCTTCAATCTAAGGTGTTTTTCTTTTACATTTTCCATATGCAAGGCTTTCCATTCTCAAACAGCCCTGGCCTGCTTGGTCAGTTCACCTCAGTGACAATAAAGCTGAGTCTCCTAAGTCTTGCTCACCAGAGTCAGCCTTCTTTTCTGTAGGCACGCTCTCTCTTGTTGTCTACCTCACAGCCTAGATTTTATCTCTTGTCTTTCTGTTCTTCATTCAATTCCTTTACGTGGAAAAAATGTCAACCTGGTTTCCTAGTGTCACTTGCTCCCCTCACACATTTGGGTGATAATGTTTGACAATCTATAGTCTCTGTGGGCATACGACAGGTCCAACGTGAGTCACCAAAATAAGAAAGGCTTAGATTTCACAATCAAACAATCTAGGTTTTCGTTTATTGTTTGTTTAATGTCTTTTCTTTTCAAGACAAAGTCTTGTGGAGCCCAGACTGGCTTTAAATTTCTGTGTATGAGAATAACCTTGCACTTCTGATCCTTCTGGCTCTATCCCCCAATACTGAGATTACAGCTGTGTACTAGCACACTTGGTTCAAATATAGTTTTAGTATTTGAATGGATTTCAAGTCCTATGAGTCTAAACATGTTTCTTATATTCAAAACTTACATCTATAAAATATCAATAATAATATAATCAGTTTGATAAACTTAAGAAATACTTGTAATGTGGCAGAATTTTAATATGTATTAATGTAAATTTTTGGATGGTATTGTCTTCATGATATTTTCTTGAATGCCACAGCCAATGGCATAGAAAAGTAGTCCCGAAACCTTCTTCTGTCTCTAAAGTACATGAATTAAAGTAAACCCAAATGCAAAGGCACATCTCCAGAAGTAAGTCAATGCTGTCTCAGCCGCAGTGATCACAAGGGGGTGGAGGATTAAAGGCAGTTTCATTTTTTAAAAGCCCTCCAGGTAATCTCAACAAAGCTGGGGAATTTTAGAGATCATATCTCCCTGAACTACTAGATTATAAATTCACCTGCAATATGTATTACATAATTAAATAAATCTCTATCCTCAAGTCTTTGATTTTTTATCCATGACTGAAGCACAGGAATTTATATTTTCAATTTATCATAGCCAAATCTTATAGTCAGGCAGATTTAGAAACATGCTCTCAGCAGATTGGATGCAAGTGTATATTAGATGCTTTTGATAACTTAGAAGTGCTGTTAGGATTGGATCAACCATTCCTGTAGAATTCTATGTGCTAAAAGCTTAGCCACCGCGCAGCCCTTGCCACTCTTGTAAAGTGGTGGGCCTAGTGGAAAGAAGTTAGGTCACTTGGTACTCCTTGTATGGAGAGATGAGGGCTCTTATGCTTCTTTCTCTTTGCCTCCTGCAGTTTCTTTCTCACATGTTCCTTTCATGACAATGTGCCTCGCTACATGCCCAACACCAACAGACCATGGACTGAGTACTCTGAAACTATGAGCCAAAATAAACCTTCCTTCTTTATAGCAGTTTTTCTCAACTGTTATGTCACAGTGACAGAAAAGTGCCCAATACGAGCCTCCTTTCAGTCTAGGTGCAGCATTTCTTTCAACTTCATATTTTCCTAACATATAGATTACACACAGAAGACATTCAGTACGTGTTTAGGATTTAACTGCATTAAAGAATATAATAATGGAGGAAATATTATAAATGTGTATCTTGAGCAGAAATTTTCTAACGTATTAAAATCTGTGAGTGAAATATTAATATCAGAACTATAAGCAAGATTGCCTGCTTTGGCATTTTAGAACTATTCACACTGTCTTTACAGAGCCATTTAGCTTCCTTATTTGTCTAATGACAAGCATGATGAAATGCGATCTCTGAAGTTTACTTCTACTGAATGCCAAGCTATATTCAATTTTAATTACTTTACAGCACTTTTCTTAATTGTTTTTTTTTTCCTGGAAACACTGTCACCACTTCTCAGACCCTAGATATCTGAGTCTTCAGCTTCAGGCTGCTGCTCTTGCTTATGTGTAGCTCAGCTGTGCTTGGAGCCCACGCCCTCTGCCTCCATTCTTACGTCTTTGCTTATCTTCATTTAGGAGCTTCACTTTTCATGTCTGCTGGGGAAATCATGGATCTGCTCCTCGGCTTCCTTCCAGGATGTTCCCTCTCTAGCAGCAGCAGGCCATTCTTTCATCAGCAGTGGTGCACGACCATTGTGCTCATTGGCAATACTGCCGTCATACCAAATTAAAGCCACAGTTTTATTAGTGTGCAAAGGCAGTCTCACTTTTGAGGGAACGTAGCTTTAAGCTTAAGATGTTTAGACAGCAAGAACTGAAACAGATAACAAAACCAACATATTAAAGGGTAGGATAATTAATACGTTGAATTCATTTATAAATAATAAATAATAACTTTCTAATTTATTTTTCATTAAATATGTGGAAGAAAAGGCACTGACCACAAATATTTGATCTGAGTGAACCTGTATGACCACATCACCACCCTAAGGCATTATGTGTTCCAAAAAGAACAATATTATGATCATTAAATAAAATTGCTATTTTTTCCACTAATTTAAGCAAGATTAACCATATATTTAAATTTTATTTATATATAATTATATAATTAAATTAAATAAAATTTATGCAATATTAAGCATATATTTAAAATTGCTAAATTTTAAGCAACTAACATACAAGTGGTAAGAAAAATAATGATTTATTTTAAATTTTTCATAATGTGTATTTCAATAAAAAACATAATTTGAAAAATGTAAAAGAATGTTTTTTGTTTTTGTTTTGTTTGTTTTTTTTGGAGACAGGGTTTCTCTGTGTAGCCCTGGCTATCCTAGAACTCACTCTGTAGACCTGGCTGACCTCTAACTCAGAAATCCGCCTGCCTCTGCCTCCCAAGTGCTGGGATTAAAGGTGTGCGCCACCACCACCCAGCTAAGAATGGTTACTTTAAAGGAACTAGAATTTAGTGTTTGAATTTGATTTTTACACTAATATTCATTTCATTGAAGCAATTCATAATATAAATCTCAGGTACAACTTGAACGCCCATGATGCTCTGTGGATCATTAATCTGCCTATAGTGATCATAATGAAGAGGGCATACTTCCGGGCACTTCATTTCCTGTACCAGAATGGAAGACAGATTTCCCCAATCAATATTTGATTTAAGGTTAAATAAATAAAGACATTTTGTTTAATGTTGTTCAGTGTTCAAAAAGATAAAATAGAAGATGAAGAGAAGAAAATAATTCATCCCATCTTTTCAACCTCCTGCAAATTGTTTTATTAATTTATTTGTTTAATAATTTTTTTGGAGAACTTCACACCAGAGTATCTGTGTGCTCCTATCCACTTCTCCTCTCCAAGTGCCCTCACCCTCTCCCAATTTTATAGATGGCTAATTGTAGTTATCAATATGACTACACCCTCAATCAACTAAAACTTAAGCTACTGGGACACCTGTGAGAGATTTTTTTTCTTTCTTTCTTTCTTTCTTTCTTTCTTTCTTTCTTTCTTTCTTTCTTTCTTTCTTTCTTTCTTCCTTTCTTCCTTTCTTTCTTTCTCTTTCCTTTTTGCTACCTGTCTATTAAAAATAGATTATTTTCTCATACAATATATCCTGGTATCAGTTTCCCCATCTTCTATTCCTCACAGTTTCTCCCCACCTCCCTTCCCATCTGGATTCCCTCCCTTAATGTCTCTTATTAGAAAAGAGCAGTTTTCTAAGAGATAAAATCAAATATAACAAAACAAAATATGACAAAACAAAAATTATCACAGGGAAACTGGACAAGGTAACCCAACATCATGAAAAGAGCTGCAAGAGAAGTTGCGAGTATCAGAGGCCCACTCACGCATATGGTCAAGAGTCGTATAGAAATAGTAAACTGAAAGCTAGAATATATATGTAGAGGACCCTGGTACAGATCCATGTCTTCCCTGTTCTAGTTGCTTCAGTTACCACGACTTCATATAAGCTCCATTGATTTAGGGGGCCTTGTTCTCCAGGTATCCTCCACACCTATATCTGGTTCTTGGTGACTCAAGCACTTTTGGTATGTGTTCATTTTGTGGGGTGGGCCTTAAGTTAAGTCAGACATTGGTGGTAAAAACATGTTCTCATTTTGAAGGCTGCTGTTTTGTGCTAGTATTGTCTTAAAAAGCTTTTCACTCTCCTGAGTTTCCATTAATTGTTAATCTTAGTGCCTGTGCTATCAGTGTTCTGCTCAGGAAATTTTCTTCTCTGTCAATGAATTCAAACGTATTTCCCAGTGGTTCAGTGTATCTTCTTTTATGGGAAGGTATTTAATCCACTTGGACTTTGTGCTTTGTGCAGGGTGATATATATGAATTTATTTGTATTCTCCTATATGTAGACTTCCAGTTTGACCAGCATCATTTGTTGAAGATACTTTCTTTTTGGCTAGTGTGTATTTCTGACCTCCTTATAAAAAACTAGAATTTATGTGCGAAACTTTAGTTTGATTCCATTGATGAATTTGTCTGTTTTTATGCCAATACCATGATGTTTTTATTATCATACCTTTATAATGCAGCTTGAAATCTGGAATGGTGAGCAGTTCTTTTATTGTTTAGAATTGTTTTAGCTATTCTATCTTATTTGTTGTTGTTGTTTTTCCATATGAAGCTAAGAATTTCCTTTCAAGATCTGTGAAGAATTGTATTGGAATTTTAATGAAGATTGAATTTCTAGATTGCGTTTGGCAGGGTGGCCATTTTCCTTTGTTACTCTTACAGATTGTGAGCAGGTGAGACTTTCCATTTTCTGATCCTTTCCAATTTTTTTCAAAGACTTGAAATTTTATCATACTTTTTTTTTTTTAACTTGCTCGGTTAGAGTTACACGAAGCTATTTGTGGCTACTGAAAAATGTTATTTCCCTGATTTTTTTCCTCAATCTGTTTGTCAATATATATAGAAGGGCTACTGATTTTTTTTTTAGTTAACCTTGCATTCAGCTACTTTGCTGAAAGTGTTTATCAGTGGTAGGAGTTCCATGGTGGAATTTTTAGTGTCACATATATAGTATCTTATCATCTGCAAATAAAGATATGTTGATTTCTCTCCACTTTGTGTCTCCTTGATCTCATTCAGTTGTTTTATTGCTCTAGCTAAAACTTCAACTACTCTGTTAAATAGATATGAACAGAGTTGGCAATCTGGTGTTGTCCCTGGTTTTAGTAGAATTGCCTTGAGTGTCTCCCCATTTAAGTTGATATGGGATTGCTGCAAACCACCTTTATTATGTTGAGGAATTTTTCTTTTACCTTTAATCTCTCCAGGAATTTTATCTTGAAGGTGCGTTGGATTTTGTCAGAGGCCTTTTCTGTACCTAATGAGATGATTGTGCGGTTTTTTTTTTCATTCAGTTTGTTTATATGTGAATTATATATGTTTACTTTTATGTATTGAATAATTCTTGCTTCTCTGAGATGAAGCCCACTTGATAATGGTGGATGATCTTTTAGATGTATTCTTGGAGTTAGTTTGCAAGTATTTTATTAAATAGTTTTACATGAGAGAAATTGATCTGTAATTCTCTTTGCTGGGTGTTTATGTGGTTTGCATATCAGGGTGACTGTGGCTTCATAAAATGCATTTGACACTATTGCTTCTGTTTCTATCTTGTGGAATAATTTGAGGAATATTGCCATTATATCTTCTTTGAAAGTCTGGAAGAATTCTGTGCTAAAATAGAACTTTGTGCTGGCCCTGTTTTTGTTCATTTGTTTGTTTGTTTGGTTTTGGTTTTGTTTTATTTGTTTGTTTGACTTGTTTGGTTTTTTTTGTTGGGAGACTTTAATGGCAGCTTCTATTTCACCAGGGTTATAAGTCTGTTGAAATTGTTTATTTGTTTATGATTTAAATTTGGTAAGTGGTACCTGTCAAGATAATTAGAGAGAGACTGTCTTAATAGGATTATTTGTGGTGGGCCTTAGTCTGGACCACACCTTCTAGTGGCAATCCAAAGAAAAAGCACGTGAGTAAAGGAAGCTTTCTCTTTGCCTTCTTGCCCTCACTCTCACTAGCAAGTTCATTTACCCTGTTACATCCAAGTTTTTCAGGATTCCAACGGAGACTGAAAAGCAGCAGCAATTGAGGAGCTCCAGCATCAGACTGGGACTCCAAAAACATCTTGTCTCATGGTCTGAACAACTCCTGGATTCTTGGCCCTTCCTTTGTGATATAGCCATTGGTGGACTACACAGATTATATCCTATGGGTCAGTCTAATAAATCTCCTTTAATATCTCTTAGCTTTTATACTTTAGAGAACCCTGATAATACACAGTTGAGTCCACTTTGCATTGCATATATGTACCTGTGTCCAGGGTTAGACACTTGTGATGGAAAGGCCATTTGGGAGCTTGTCCTTGTAGGAAATTGATTCTTCCTATCTGCAGGCATTGTCTCTTCATCTAAATTCAGAACCCTGTGAGATTTCCTCCCATCCATATTGGTAATCAACTGGTAGTGTTGCTGTGTGGATTTTGTTCAGGCAACTATAATGTTGGGAGCTCATTTTACAACAAATGCCCTTGTCTTCCAGCTCTCTTAATCTTTTTGCCCCTTATTCCACCATTTCTCAGAGCTTTGAAACCACAATGCAGTCCTCTAGAAGATAAAATCTGAGCTAAAATATTTTGGTTTAAATCCTAACTCTATCAATTCCAAAATCAAAGACTCAAGTATATTAATTTTGTTGCCCAACTCTTTATAAGTTTTTCCTTAAAACTTTGGGCATAATTCTCTGCTGTATATTATAGAGTTGTACATGAACATTCACATATGACATACTAAATAGATGCCGTTACTATAATTATTAATCAAATATCCTCTGTAATTCCCTGATCATCTGACTTCACTGATTTGGATATGAAGGGTAGCCGGTCATCATGGGAAATGGGAAATGAGTTGTTGCAGCCAGGAGTCACAGAAGAGGGGGTGGATGAAAAAGGAGGTCAATTCCCAACACGAACATGGTGGTTCACAAGTGTCTGTAACTCCAGTCTTATGGCAAGTGAGTCCTCTTCAGGCCTCTGTACAATGCCTGCATGTGGCTCACAGACATGCATTCAGTCAAAATATATATATATATATATATATATATATATATACACACACAAAATACATCATATATATATGATAGAACATAATTGAAAAACAACCAATACAGAGAGGTACTCACATCCTAAAAATATTTAGATTCCAGCTAACAGCTGTCAATGGAAGAGGCCGCCACTAATTCGGTCTCGGAACATAATGGGTATGTTCAAAATACATACATACATACATATATATATATATATGTGTGTGTGTGTGTGTGTGTGTGTGTGTGTGTGTGTGTGTGTGTATGGGTATTATATATATATTTAATTATGAGGAAATATTCTTTTATTACGATGTATGTGTTGTGAGAAGAGTAGTAAGTATGTGTCTGTGAGTATTGGTACCCACAGTGACCTGAAAAGTTAGATTACAGGCAACTATGAGCTTCCTGATGTGGACACTGGGAACAAACTTGGTCCTCTGGAAGAACAAACATGTTCTAGTAGAGACTGACCCATTTCTCCAGCTCCAGTGATTCTTAATTATGGTTCTAACTCACAGCTTGAAAATCTTTATGTTATGTAGATCAAGAAATTCCTTTCTAACATGTAAGTTGACTTTAATATTATGAACATGAGATTAATTAGCCCAAATAAAAATCCCAGTGAGTTGAAGCTTCCACCTCAATAAGCATAGTACCAAATATTCCCAGTTAGTTTCTGGTAAATAAATATTGCATTGTCTTGGAATATAATTGGGAAGACCGAATTAGTGGCGGCCTCTTCCATTGACAGTTGTTAGCTGGAATCTAAATATTTTTAGGATGTGAGTACCTCTCTGTATTGGTTGTTTTTCAATTATGTTCTATAATAAAGAAGTGCTTACTTGGGCATATGTTTTCAGAGGAAGGGAAAGGGCAGAAGCAAGTGGCAAATATGCCTGCAGGAGCAAGAGGCTGAGAGAGTATGCTTTCCTATGCAGACATCAATGCAGAGGTAAGGAAGTTGAAAGCTCAGAAATCTCAAAGCTGATTTCGTGTGGTGTTGTAGAAATAGCAAAGCAGTTAAACACACTGGCTGCTCATCTCTAGGATACAGGTTCAATTTCAATTCCTGGCACTGACATGGTAGTACACTACCATTTTAAATTCCTGTTCCAGGAGATCTAACACCCTCTTCAAACTTCTGCAGGCACCAGACACACACATGATACACGAATATACAGGCAGACAAAACACCCAAACACATAAAATTAAATAATAAAAATAATTCAATGCTTGCACCTGAAAGCATACTTCTTCCAGCAGGAGTCACCTCCTAAAGCTTCCATAACTTCACAAGCAAAGCCACCAACCAAGGAACAAGTGCTCATGTATGCATTAGGTTCATTTCTTTCTACCAAAGTAGCATATCAGATTCAACCCTTCTGATAGGTTCACCTGAATCAATGTATTCTGCTCTAAAAGTTCATATACATTTAAAAGTTTAATTTGGAACAGAATTTCATTCTTTTCTAGTCCTTTCACCTATATCTTTCTAGAATATTCTGAAAATTGACAATGATTATTATGTTTGTTGTAAATCTTATGAATACTCATAAGGCAATTAGACCAGGAAATGTTGCTAAGGAGCCTTCCATAAGCTAGGCTCCTTTGACATGGAAAGGACAAGCTGCACCTTCAAATAAATGTGTAGTACTTCAGAAGTTCACTAACAACTATCTACACCTTTCCAAACACTTCTACTTTGAACATCAGGGTCCCAGCCTTTCTTAATAGATTTTTTTTTCCATTCACACAGGAGAGACTGTGAATTTACCTTCTGCAATCAATATAAATAAATTTTGTTTCTGTTTTATTGGAGATATTGCCAGACCTTCAAAAATATGAGGGGCTGGCAGCTTTAGATTTATCATAGAAATTTTCTGAATATTCAAATGACTCTTCAAAGTCTAAATATTTGAGATCTCATTTTCTACCCGACCCCCTTCCTTGTATTAAGGAGGAACTACCTCAGTGGCTTTGGAATCTTTCTAGCCATAAGAGTCAAACACAGCAGTCACTCAATTTTGGAAATACTTAAAAGAGTGCTGTTCTTTCCCTGAACACTTCATTGCACTCAACTTTAGATGGGAGGTATGCTAACCTGCTCAGGAATACCATGTCACGACTAATACAGTCCTCGCTTCCATCCAGAAAAATCCTACACCAATCCTTAAGAATAATACAAACTTTTAAAAGGACAAACCAAAATATTCAGGACAAAATATTTATAAGGCTTTAACATATATATATATATATATATATATA
>JADRCC010553160.1:0-11285 GCA_019843855.1 Hylomyscus alleni
GCTCCTAAAGGTCAGAGAGGACACCTGATCCCCAGGAACCGAAGGTACATTACAGATAATTGTGGGCCACAGTATGGATGCCTGGAACCAAACCATGGTCTTCTGCAAGAGCAAGGATTGCAAAAAGCAGCTGGCATTTTACTTCAATCCTGAGGGTCACCAATGTCTCTGAACGTACAACCTGCATGCTTCCTTCCCGCTCAAATGCCCCAGTTTTCTCCCACACCCCCACTCACAGGAAAAGGGGTGCCAACAACCTCCTCTCATCGGGTCTTATTTTCTCTGTGAGTTTTAAAATCTCACTAGAGCATGTTTTCACATTTTTGAAGAGAAGCAGGGTGGCCCTTTGATTTACTCCACACGCATGCCAATGGCTGTGGGTAAGACGGAAGTGGTTAATATTTTTTTTAATTTATTTAACTATAAAGAAATGTGGGCCCCCATCCCCTCCCCCACACAGGCATACCAATCTGCTGGGATTTCTGAGAATAAGCTCAGATGTAAGATGGCCATGATACTGATCGCAGCTTCCACACACAAGCCCACTTTTCCACCTCCCACTTCTCATGACACTAATTAATCCATCGCTTGCACTAAATCTAATGGTTGTGGAGATGGGGACAAGACCCCGGTGGTCATAAACCTGCATCTAGTTTAATTGCTCTGTTGATCCTTTGTAATGATATAAAGCAATATGCTGGAGGTGCTTCTCTCTTTATAAGGTCAACTGAGCTAATGGACATCCCAAGGATGTCGTCATCTCTGGGGAGCATTCGTGGTGGACGCCTGTTCAAGTGCCGCTGGAATCCAGACCCAACTGGTTGCAGTGGCCTCTCTGAAACCAGTCTCACCTTCTACAGAACACATACACTCCTCAGGATATTGCTCGCTGTCCTACCTCCTTCCATACCTCAGTAAACGATCAAAAGCTCAGTCAGTCATGTTCCATCTGGGAGACAGGACGGTCCTCTGGAATCTTCTGGTATTAATAATGAAGTAAGCTCCTATGTTCAACTGAATTGAGTCCCGAAATGAGTTCTACTGCATCCTACCCACAAGTACCTGTGAATGTGACCTAATTTGGAAATACGGATATAATTAAGATAGGATGACATCATGTTGGATTTGGGGTTACCTTGATCCAGTAATGACTGATGTCCTTATAAGAAGAGGAAAAATAAATTAAAAAACACAAGTTCCCTCTGATTTCCACCTGTGAACAATTAGTCATTGAAGCGCATGCGGCCCATGGGCAGCAGCCACTATTCACTCATTCTCACGTGGAAATTCTTGTCATGCCGTCCACATTGTGCCAGGTGCCCATCCTGGGCCAACTTTACAGCCTTCACCCTTGACCACGTGATAGCAAAGAAAGAGTTGTAGTGAAGTGTCTCCAAGCCAAAGATGGTCCATGAGAAAGCTGTGGACGTCTTCCCAGAGACTTCAGACTCCTGAGCGCTCTCAAGCAGGGTTCATGGGAAACTCAGTTTTGCCTGAAGCTGTAAGTAGAGGAGATCGTGACAAGAAACAGGAACCTTGGCCCAGGAAGTAGAAATATGCCCATAATTTTGAAAGTGAAACTTCATCAAAAATGGCCACAATGTCATCCAGAACGTCCTCTGGAAGGGCCAGGCCAACAGTGGGTGATGGAGATGGGCCGTGTGTAGTGGAATTTCCCTCTAATTAATTGATTGGATAATAAAGACAAGAAGCTAATTACTGGGTGAGGAGGAGGCAGGCCTTTCAGGTCCGAGAGAGAGAGAGAGAGAGAGGGAGAGAGAGAGAGAGAGAAATGAAGAGGGAACCGAGGAGAAACAAATGTCCTATTTTGGGCAGTGAGGCAGGAGCAATAGGAAGCACTGTGGAGACCGGGAACTGTTAGATCTGGGGAGAGAATCCCATGAACCCTACTTGAGAACACTCAGGAGTCTTGTATCACTCAGTTTCACATGTAGAGTTTGCCTTGTGCTCAACTCTGTTCCTAGGAATGGAGTCCCAGGCACCTGTATCTTAAGAAATTGGCAGCCTTCACTGCCAGAGAATTTCTTAAAACAAAACTAGAGTGAATACAACACACACACACACACACACACACACACACACACACACACCACCGCCACCACCACTGCTACCGCCATTTCCACCACCACCACCACCACCACACACCACCCGAATCATTCAGGTCTTCTCAACAGCATAGCTGAGAATACCACAGTTACTACAAAACTAAAAAAAAAAAAAAAAAAATTATTGGCCCCTGGATAATAAATATTTGCTGTTCCCTAACCTTTAAAAGGCAGAGTCACCCTGTTAATGTCTGGAGCCAGGAGGTCCCAGGGTGATGTCCTCAAGTGGAACTGTCTACATTTTTCCAGAATATTCTGTGAAAGCAAAAGAAATGTGTCTTTCTTGAACAACAGTATTTTATAGTTTCTATGTTCCAACAGTTTATCTTTTATCTAATCTAATTTTTTGTCCTCTTGAGTCCACTCAGGCGGGAGCATGCCAATTCTCTCAACACTGCTTTAGGCCAACAGAACTCGACCCATACATCTCTGGGTATGCCTACGTCTGAATCACTACCATTCCCAAGATACTTATTTCTACATCTTAGCACTTAGACAAATGGACCATACAGTAGTCCCCCAAAGCTTTGAGATCCTAAAAGCCAACAGTAAATGAAGTCAAGGGTTGCAAATAAGGGTTGGGAAGCTTGCTTAGTAGAAAGCACTTGTCAGGCAAGCATGAGGACCCGAGTTCAGATCCCCAGCACCCATGAAAAGCCAGACTCCAGCAGTATGCGCTTAGAACATCTGCACCCCTGAGGAGAGACAGGAGTTAGACACAGAAGAATGCACTCAAGTTTACAGGCAGGCTAGCCCGGCATACACAATGGAAAAACAGCAAACCTCAAATAAGGTGAAAGATAAGAACAACCCCTTCCTCTACTCCTCTCTGCCTCCCCCACCTTCCTCTCTCTCACTCTTCTGTTTTTTTAAGATCACAAATCACTGCACCACATTTTTGTGGCTTCTCCTACCCACGCCCTATTTTCTCCTTTATTCTATTGCTGGGAGGTTTAGCTTAAGAAGTGCTGCTAACTCACTGATGAGGCTATTCCAGATTTTGTCTAGGTCCAGCTTTCTTGCCGTGCATCCTAAGCTGGCGCTACCATATCACCATCTTCTCTTTTTGGGGGGTTCAAAATCGATTTCTCATCCATTCATTAAGGGATTCTTTCTAGTTGCCCACAGAGTTCTATCTTGAGAGAAGTATTGAGGTTGCAACTTAGCAACCTCATGGGATGGAGATTAGAATCTCACAGAGAGCCAAGCTACTGAAGACTCAGCTAGCACTCCTCATGATAAACCCTGAATTTTCTTTAGTCCTTTCTTTCCCATTACAAACACTGATAGAGTTAACCAGATCATACAGAATATAAGTCAGTGAGTTTCATCCCTGGGATTCATCTCCAACATTCTCAGTACAGGTTTAAGTACAGTACAGGCTTAAGGACCCAAAATTTACGATTGTAGTCTTCTAAGAAAAATGAATGAACATTGTGACTTACAGCATTTGAAACTGACTGGTATCGATCGTAGCTAATGAGGACAATATTGTAGACAGATGCTGTGCACAAAAGATAGTCAATAATGAGCCAAAACGTGCAGATTCCACTTCCAAAATTCCAGTTAAACAGTGTGTGAGGGATGTACAGAGGGATGGAGATCATACCTGTACAAGGAGGAAATGAGTTAAAAACAATATTGGACCAGAAAGATGGCTCAGTGACTATAGATGCTTGCCACCAAACTTGACAAATCCCCCAAATCCACTCCACATGGCACAGGAGAGACCCAACTCCTGCAAGTTGTGCTTTGGCATGCTGTGGCACTGCTGTGCCCATGCACATGCATGCACACACATGCATATATGCATGCATGCACACATACACACACACACATATAATCAGCCTTTAAAATATTTAAAAACTATACACACAAAAAAAGGTATATCCTAATGGATACGCCATAGAATGGTGTGTCCAAATCCACGGAATATAGCTTACTTATTGCTACTATTTGGATAACTGTCCTTCAAAGATGCTTATGGGAAAGTTTGGTCTTCAGGCACTGTGGACTCGTAGAAATGGCGCCAAGTATGAGGCTCTTAGCTCACTGGAGCATGCGCTGGACAAAGGGGCAGAGCCCAAGTTCCTCTTCCCCATTCTAGATGTAGTGCTCACTCACACACGTGCTCCTAACTGTCTACCACCATCAGGAACCAAAGGCCACCCAACCTTGGATTCGAACTGCTGAACACTGATTTAAATTGTGTCTTTATAAGTTTGATGTCTCAGACATTTTGTTGTATGCCATGCCACCAATGTTAAATATAAATAATTGGTATTTTACCAAGCTCTGTACTACTAATATCTCCTATGCATCTTTTAAATGACCTATGTCATTTTTAAAGTAGTTGTCATGAGCAAGCTACCGGTGGGCCCTCCTTATCACTTCCCAAATAAAGCAGAGATCCTAACTGTATTTCCAGCCACTTCCATCTCAATGCATCCGGATGTTCTCTGTGGTCCAACCCAAACATGGCAGTGACGACAGGCTGCACTCCTGCAGCAGCACCTCCCGCAACAGCCCTGATTTTTACAGCCTGGTTGTTCTCTTTGAGACATCGTTCCTCCTAGAATGTCTTCCTCTTTCATGTTTTTCGGCTGGAGATCTGGTCTTGGCCGTACACTAGGCACATGATGCCCCCCCCCACCTCCTTTCTCCATGAAAATGCACTTACCTCTGCCCCTTCCCCCACACCCTTGTCCTTGGAAGCTGCTGAGATCCCTCTGTCATTTACACTCTCAGAAACTTTGCTACATATTTTTTTTAGTTTTTTATGCATATAAATTGTATGCAATAAAGGGTTTCACCGTGACATTATCATGCATGAAGATATTTTTATTTTGTTATCTCCTTTTTTGCTGTCCTCCTCCCACAAGACCGTTCTCTTCCCAGTCAGTCCTCCCCCCCCACCTCTCTCTCAGTGTTCCCTCTCTATCTCTCTACTGGGAGCAGCAACCCCCCCCACAGTAGCTGGGATTACAGGCCTGCATCACCAAACCTGGCTTCCATCCCATATGTAGGTCAAATAACCTGCTAGTTTTGTGTTTCAGTTATGGGATATGGTTGGTTTATTGAGACAGGGTCTTATTATCTAGCCCAGGCTACTCTCAAAATCACTGTAGTTTGGTCTGTCCTTGAACCCATGATCCTCCTGCCTTAGCCTTCTTCTGGGCCTTGGGCTGAGATTACAGGCATACGCTAACAATTGTTCTTTCAGTGATCAATAAGAGTCCCTGTGGTGACTTTCATATCATCAGTTGGGGAAGCAGCACAAGGGGCAACTATGACACAAGTAGAACTCCAAGATTACCTGAGGAGAATCAAAGTACCTCGGACTGAGGCACTCACATTTTGGTTCATCGTTGTGGCTTTCAACGCTGCGACATGCCTATTTTCCACCTCTGTACTCATTTCTTCCATAGAAGATGTGAGTAACAACTAGATGCTACTGACTTCAAGATTAAAGAGAGAGATCTGAGTTAAACTCTATTCCACACTTTCAGAATTCAATGTAAGAGGAAGGGTGTGTTAAGGTTTCTAGACACTGCGTTAAATAATAGCTGGCCTAGAACACACCATTCCATTGTTCTATGTGTGCACATGTGCATGCGTACATGCTTTCTTGCTTGAGTGAAAGCCTTTCACTGAACCTGCAGCTCTGTAATTTGGCTAGGCAGCCAGGCCTGCAGACTGGAGATTGAGCCCTTTGGTTTGGTAAAGCCCTGCTGTCTCCATGGTGTTCTGGTATAGATGGCCTGCTCTTGGTTCCGCTCACTATGGAACGATGGTGATGCCTGTGGATCATTCCCAACAGTTTCAGAAAAGCAAATCTGAAATATCTCTCAGAAAGGCCTGCTCATACATGTTCCTGCCAAATCTGCTCTGAAAATTTGCAAGGCCTTTTCCATGGCTAGAGCAATAAGCCATTGGCATGTGTGCTTAGCGAGGGGAATCGAATAGGCTGTATTAGAAAGAGGATGATATCAGATAGAGGGTTAATATCCAAAATGTACAAAGAACTCAAGAAGTTAGACTCCAGAGAATCAAATAACCCTATTAAAAATGGAGCAAAGAGCTAAACCAAGAATTCTCAACTGAGGAAACTCTAAGGGCTGAGAAACACCTAAAGAAAAGTTAAACATCCTTAGTCATCAGGGAAATGCAAATCAAAACAACCCTGAGATTCCACCTCACACCAGTCAGAATGGCTAAAATCAAAAACTGAGGTGACAGCAGATGCTGGCAAGGAGAAAGAGGAACACTCCTCCATTGCTGTTGGGATTGCAAGCTAGTACAACTACTCTGGAAATCAGTTTGGCAGTTCCTCAGTAAATTGGACATAGTAGTACCTGAGGACCCAGCTATACCATTCCTGGGCATATACCCAGAAGATGCTTCAACATGTAATAATGACACGTGCTCCACTGTGTTCACAGCAGCCTTATTTATAATAACCAGAAACTGGAAAGAACCCAGATGTCCTTCAGCAGAGGAATGGATACAGAAAATGTGGTACATTTACACAATGAAGTAATACTCAGCTGTTTAAAATGATAAATTCATGAATTTTTTAGACAAATGGATAGAACTAGAAAATATCATCCTGAGTGAGGTAACCCAATCACAAAAGAACACACATGGTATGCACTCATTGATTAGTAGATATTAGCACAAAAACTCCAAATACTCAAGATACAATTCACAGACCACATAAAGCTCAAGAAGAAGGAAGACCAAAGTGTGGGTGCTTTCTTAAAGGAAAACAAAATACTCACAGGAGCAAATATGGAGATAAAGTGTAGAGCAGAGACTGAAGGAAAGGCCATCCAGAGACTGTCCCACCTGAGGATTCATCCCATATACAGTTACCAAACCCAGACACTATTGTGAATACCAAGAAGTACATACTGACAGGAGCCTAATATAGCTGTCTCCTGAGAGGCTCTGCCAGATCCTTACAAATACAGAGGCAGATGCTCGCAACCAACCATTGGACTGAGTGTGGGGTCCCCAATAAAGGAGTTAGAGAAATGACTGAAGGAGTTGAAGGGGTTTTCAATCCTATAGGAAGAACAAGAGTATCAACCAACTAGACCCCTCAGAGCTCCCAGGGACTAAGCCATCAACAAAGGAGTACACATGGCTCCAGTTGCATATGTAGCAGAGGATGGCCTTGTCAGACATCAATGGGTGGAGAAGTCCTTGATCCTATGAAGGCCCAATAATAATAATAGATGCCCCAGTGTAGGGGAATCGCGGGCAGGGAGGTGGGAGTAGATGGGTGAGTGGAGGAACACCCTCATAGAAGCAGGAGGATAGGATAGGGGATTTCTGGGAGTGGGGAACCAGGAAAGAGGATGACAGTTGAAATGTAAATAAAGAAAATATTCAATAAAAAAGATAAAAATAAAATAAAAAGAGGAATGTAAAGGGATACGGGGTGGAGGAGGGGAGCAGAAATGAGAATGAAGATGGGGGGAAGCCCTGTGAGATGGGAGGTGGCCTGCCCCATGCCAGCTGTCCCTTACCTGCTATCCCTTTGACCTCCTCACTCCAGCTTCTGGCTCATATACACTATGCACCTTCCGCCTCACATCCTTGGAAGAGCATTTCTCTTGTCATATTCTCCCCCAGACAACAGCCCCTTCTGTTTGTTCAGATGTGTCTTTCTCAATGAGCCCTGGCTCTCAAGTTTTATACTGAAATTTCATACCCTCTCCTTCCCTCCATCTCTTTCTTTTCTCCTCCCCTCTCCTACTCTCATCCTGCTGTATTTTTCTGAAGCAATTATCACCTCTAAAACACTACATACTTTTACTTATTTATGTTGTATATTACATCTCCCCAGTCGCACATACACACGCACACACGCACACACACACACACACACGCACACGCACACACACGCACACACGCACACACACACACACACACACGCACATCAGGAGGGCAAGAGGTCTTGCCAGTCGCTGTGCTTGTTTGAAGTGTGTAATTGTTACATGAATGAATTGAAGACATGGTTCAAATGAAGACACAGAGAGCCTAGTTTGCTTGAAAATCAACACCAGTGTGGTATTGCCCTTCTGTCCAAGACAGCTAAAAAACTGCTACCTCGTCGTTAAACAAACAGCAAGCAAAAGGCAAGAGGAAGCAGAGAGATGCTGGATAACAGAGAGTGCAGAGGGGCCACACTGTATGTTCCTCCCTCTCCCTGTTCTGTATGCTGAAGCTCTAACATTCTCAAAGAGGCTCTATTGAGAGAGAGAACCTCTAAAGGAAAGAGTGAGGGTAAATGTGCCACAAGAGTGGAGTCCTGATTCAATAGACTGATAGCCACGTAAAAGGAGACGAGACAGAGTTTGCCTCTCTTCACACCCACCTGTCCAGCCATGCAAAGATGTGGAGAAAAGGGCACAGGGAAGGGAGGCTTCACTAGGAACCAAATTTGGTAGAATCTTGACCTGAGATATTTCAGCATGTAAGATGTGTAAAAACACAAGTTCCCGTTGTTTAAGCTTCCCAGCCTCTGGTATTTTGTTACAGTAGTCTGAGTTTAAACAGAAGCCAAGAGAGAAATCCTGAACTGAACTGGTATGTAAAGATATAGATGTAGATACATATAGACATACATATATAGATATAATACAAGACAGACAAAAAACTTCCCACCCTATAAAGTTGTTCCAGGCTTTGTTGGCATCAACTACATTTTGTCTCTGAAGAGACTTTCCTGACCATTCACAGTATAGTGATAGGATATAGATACCCATGGGTGAGAACACTGGTCACACAGTACAATTTAATAAGCATTTCCTTCTATATCTATATGTGTAATGTACTAGTTACTTTCCTTATTATTGTGATCAAATACTGGACAAGAAGGAATGTAAGGGTGGTTGGGTTCGTTTTATCTCACAGTTTAAAGGGGTACAGAGATCACAGGCAAACAGGACTGTGTCAACAGTCAGGAATCAGAGTCCATAGGAAGCAAGACTGGGATATCAAACCTCACAGCCTGCCCTCAATGACATACTTCCCACTTCCTAAAGGTTCTATAGCTTTTCCAAACAGAACCTCCAGCCAAGGACAATGTGTTCAAACACATGAGGCTGTGAGGGACAGTTCACCTTCAAACCAAAACTGATAGTGTTCAGATGAGAGTACACCATGCGAGGTCCTTCTGTTGTCTCATCGGCATGGTGCCCAGCACATCAGGCTCACAGGCTCTTCTATGCCTTTACTTTTCTATAATAAATTCAGTCTAGGAAGCTAGCTGCTTGACTACCACAAATTTAGAGTCTCTACAGGGTCTGGTTCCAAAACCTCAAAAAGTACACAGAGCAAGGAGGGACCACGGTCCCAAAGGCAAGGAGGGACCACAGTCCCAAAGGCATCTGAGGACCTAAGCAGTTTTGCCATTGCCACACAGCTCTAGAGCTTGGTCCGAACATGAAGATGGCTAGCCTAGTAATTTGGGGTTTGGATGGATGCAAGATGGCTCAGCAGGTAAAGGTACCTGCCAGCCAGCCTGGACGCTTGTACTGGACAGAACTGGTCCCTGGTGGTTTTCCTCTGGCCAAAACATGTTCGCAGTGGCACAGCATCCATCCACACACTAAAGTCAATCAATTCAAAATAAAAGCATTAGTGGTAATGATAATAACGATAGTAATAATACTAAGTGTCTGGCTTCCAGCTACAGAAGACCTCTCCTTCATGCATCCCTCTGGGCTCACAGCTCACCCTTAAGAGGATAGCAAGGGAGGGCACACTGGCAGGAAACTCGGATCTTACTACACAAAGCTCTCAGGGACTGTCCCTTTTCTTATCCCATGGTGAGTGCTGTGCTAAAGGGAATCTCTAGAAGACGGTGTCAGCGCAGAAGAAATGTGAAGGATAAGACTGCCAGATGACACAGGGCTCTTGGACAAGAGAGACAGTTCCAGTGGTTAAGTGGTTTTCTTGCCAGTAGGCAGTGTCTCCTAATTAGTGAGTTTCAGGCCAATGAAAAACTTTGCCACAAAGGAAGTGGCTACTAGTCCTGAGGATGACACCTGAGGTTGTCTTCTGGCTTTCACATGGACATATACACATCCATTTTCATGCACACACACATACACATGTGCAGACACACACACGTACAAGAAGGAGCTATACAAACACAGACAGACATATCTACACAGCTGTTTGTTCATTTGTCTTGTTTGAGACAGGGTCTCACTGTGTAGCCCTGACTGGCTTTGAACTCAGAAATCTGCCTGCCTTTGCCTCCTGGGATCTAGGATTAAAGGCATGGACCACCACACTCAGTCTGTGTGCAAATGTTAAAAAAAAAAAAAAAAAAAAAGCTTTGTTTAACCTGCCCATGACTTCTCTCAGCAGAAACAAAGCTATTCCTTGCCCATTCTCATGCTGGTGGAGGGAGCAAGTCTACCAAACAACCACATCTACAGAGACAGGCCATGTCTCCTGGCTTTGGTGCTCAAGCCTCAGATGGAAGTGTGCCCTTGACGCCTATCTTGGACTAGACAGAGAGACACTCAGTTTTATCTGAAGCTGTCTTGGTTTGAAAGTTCCCAGTCCAAGGCTCTCTCAGCTCGTCACCTCACCCCTCCCTCCTGCCAGGCTCCTCAGGGTCTCCTCTCAGTGTGCCAAAGTGCACTGTCTCTTTTAAGTGCCAAGTGTTACTAAAGGCTGTGAAAATTCTGTGAGGGAAAAGGAGATCTGTGATTTTACAGCAGACTGCTCTCTGTGTTTACACTTGTACACTTACACGCGTGATGTGAGCATAGCGAACAATGTAGAAGGATCGGTAGCTAGCTGCAGATGTTACTGGAGGATGGGATTGAAGCAAGGAGGGGGAAGATTGTTGATACAATTAAAGCACACACATATAAACATATATATACATATATACATACACATATATGTACATATATAAACACATATATTTATACATACATAACACACCATATATATACATATATATTGCATATATATGTATATATATATGTTTGTGTGTGTGTACATATATATATATATATATATATTAACTCTTCCTATTAACAATGAGGCTCTACCACTGTCAGCAAAAATAAATAGATAGATAGATAGATAGATAGATAGATAGATAGATAGATAGATAGATAGATA
>JADRCC010553163.1:0-20876 GCA_019843855.1 Hylomyscus alleni
CCAGTATACCTGAATAGGGGTGCGCTGGATGCCAGCACTAGGTGAACGAGGGTCTGCCACTCGAGCCACATGCTTGTTGTGTGGCAGAGGCCGTGCTGGAGTGCCTGAGACGCTCTGAGTAGAACCCATCTCCACTAGGGCTGGGGACGGGGCCCGGCTGCGCACATGCAAAGGAAGGGACGCCCATCAGAAGAGACTCGGGTCTCAGCGCTTACTGTTTCCGCGTCGGACCTCTGACCCCAGACCCACCCGATCTTCCCAGTTTCCCGCAGAGGAACCTCCGGGACGCTAGCCCAGAGACCTCTGCGAGGACAATGAGTGGAGCTTTTTAACAGAGCATTCGAGTCTGCGGGAGCCTTCGGATTTAACCACTAATTCATTCACATCACTCACCGGGCCCCAGCTCGACCTCTGGGCGAACACCAGCTAGAGAAACAACTCCCAAAGCCCGGAGTTTCAAACTTCCCTCCACGCCCCCTGTCCTGACCCTATTGGCTGAGCCGAAGCCGACTCTCATAGGCCAGTTGTGGGAAACGCGCCCTCCAGAGCGGAACGCCATTGGTCTGAAGGATGTCTATCATGAGGACTGGCCAATAGACTGAGGACTAGCTTGGCCTCCGGTGAGCTGGGGACTTTGGGTTAGTATTGGCCTGTCAGCGGTCGACTTGATGGGTGCCATTCAGCTTTTCTGTTTTATTAAACAAAATAGAATGAATTATCACACTATATGCACACTACCGGCTGGAGACGGGGCTAATATGGTTTGCCTAAAGCGAAACAGCCATCCTTATTGGTTGACGGAGTTATCACACGTCTCTCAACGGCCTCATTGACGACTGCTTTTCAAATACCAAGAAGACAAATGCCCCTCTGCTTTCCGATTGGACGAGTCCTTGGCAAAGTTCCAGTAATCAATGAGTTTAAACAACCGACAGTTTCTGCTCTGCACGTAAGGCATTCTTCCTTAAAGTAAGGACTCTTCCTTAAATCACAGCGCCTGCAACTCCGAGCCCTCCTGGAGCCTACACAGGAGCACTTGACCCGGGAGAGTAGGATTGGCCCTTCCCACCATCAGTTGTACCGGCAGCGCTTTTAATTGGCATTTGCAGAGTGGGAGCAGAGGGCGGAGCGCCCGGAGGCAGGCGGAGTCCAACTGCCGATCTCGCGCGTCTTGCCTTTAGCGCATGCGCATAGTGAGTCGCGCTCATTGGACGCGAGAGCAGGAGGGGGTGGGTACTAGGTACAGTGGGAGCTGCTGTGTGAGGAGGAGCTGCTGCCGGTGTCATGGCGGAGCTGAGTGAAGAGGCGCTGCTGTCAGTGTTACCGACGATCCGTGTCCCCAAGGCGGGAGACCGGGTCCACAAAGACGAGTGCGCTTTCTCTTTCGACACGCCGGTAAGCCCATTCCCCACGCCCGCGGCGACCACGACTTCCTTCCATCGCCCTGGTCATTCGGCCAGGCCTGCAAACCTTGGGCTACCGCCTCCTTGCGATGCACCCTGGGACTTGTAGTTTTCTCCGTTCCTCTCTGCTTTTGCTTTTCATTATCTGTAGCTGTAGTATGACTACCACTCCCGGAAGCTACAGCTCTCGCCTTGCCCACTCCTGGTCTCGTGAAGCATTGTGGGCATTGTAGTTGTCGATGCTCCTTGTTCCTATTCTAAGCTCGAATTGGAACCCGATCGGCGAACTACATCCCCCAGGCGACTCCCAGAAAAAGCCTTGGAGGTGGCCTTGCACGTTGTGCAGGGCTCTCCGGGTTTTGTAGTTTCATGTGGGAGGAGTAGGGGCGACTCCCTGCTGTGCTGGGCTAGGGTTGAGGTTGGGAAGGTATGTATCCTGCAGTTTCTAGTCTGAAAGAGGATGCCAATCTGTGAAGAAGTCCGATTTAGAGAAACACTGAATTAAATAGCCTTCACTCGTGGTTAATTTGGACAGGGGATGAGGAGGTGGGTCATTAGGCAGGAGGAGGAAAAACACCCAGTGGAGAGTTCTAGTCGTTTTTCCTTTGAAGTGAACTATAGTCGCGACCCCTCCCTTTTCTTCCGTCCTTCACAGGTTGCCGAGACAACCCCCCCCTTCAAGTATTCCTAGAGAGGGTTTCTTTGGAGGATGCTAACGCCCCTTTCTCATCTAGCTCCCACTCTTGTCTAGTTAGACAAAGCCGCCACCCACACCGTGCTTCACGTTTAACAGGCTGCACCTTGTACCTCCCTTCCTGCAGTTCTGCCTTCCTGTGTCATCTTCAGCTGGAGACAAGCCTCCAGGCCCTAACTGAAAGGCCTGCAGTTTGGTTGGGATCCGCCCCCCTCATCGCCCCTCCCTTCTAGCGGTTGTTGGGCCCTGCCCAGAGCGTTCAGCCAGACCAGCTCATGGCCTCAAAACTGCAAGTCAGACTGGAAAGGCTTCATTAATGCATCCCCAGTGCTGAGTATAACAGCATGATGTGATGCCCACTTCAGGACCAGTCCTCTGATTTGTAGTTTGCTTGGTTTGGTGGGCTTTGATTAAAGCCCTAGATAATGCTCTGCTTCTCTCATGTTGGCCTCCGAAGAAGTAAAGGAGGATTGCTGGTCATGGTTTTCTATCTGCGAAGAAACCAGCACCTTTTATTTTCACCTGAAGAGTTATTTGAGTGTGTCCACCTTCCTCCCAGGAGGGGAAGGTAGATATCAGTGGGTCTGTGTTTACACTTAAAGCAAGACACTTACTTTACACTTAAAGACAAGACAGTTGTTCTTGTCTCTCCTTAGTACTTTATATGACTGAAAAATGATGTTTTCATTTATTTATTTGTTTTGTGATTTTTCCAGCGCCTTGTCTTTTTCATTCTGAGGCAAGGGCTCTCCAGCCTACTTGATTTTCTAACAAACTGAAGCTTGTCAGATCTTCTTGTGTTTTTTGTTTTTTGTTTTTTGTTTTTTTTTATGGAAGAAAGAGAGTGTAGCTAAGCTTTGTGGTGAGAAATGCTTTATTAATGAACACTGCCGTCCACACCATTCTAGGGAGTGATACAGTGCAATGTACTGGTCCACTAACTGCCTTAGAGAACGTCCTAATTTTACTGTCACAGTGGAGAAAATTTCAAGGCCCCTAAGCCTTCTATTCCAGGGAGACAATGCCTATTGCTCCAAGCCTTGGTTCTGAGATGAGGCTCCACCAGCTTCCTCTCCTACTTTCTCTATCACTCTTACGACAGCACCAACACTTAAAAACACAGTGGAAGACTGGGTTAGTTTTAGGGGAGCCTGTCTTTCCCTGTGATTCAGGATGGACACTAATCTTCCTGTTCTTCTTGAATTTTATGTTGTATAGCTCTGTCAGCAAGTGTTGCCAGATTGTTCATTAAAGGGATATCTCAAATGGGTGTGGTGGCAACAAACCTGTTCCCCCAGGCAGGCCTGGGAGACTGAAACAAAAGAAAAGTCTAGGGCATCCTGGGCTACACAGTGAGTTCCAGGCCAGCCTAGGTTATAGGAGAAGACTCTGTCTTAAAAATAACAAATGAAAAGAAATAAAAAAAATAGCTTTAAGGTTGCAGGTTGATGGAACTTGAGTGGGGCCCTTACAAGGGAGAGGTATCAGGCAGGGGGTAACTAGTGGCTCTAAAATGATGGCCTTCATGACCTAAACTAGCTTCAGGTTTAACTGTGAGTCCCAAACAGGGTGTTTTTCCCCAAAGCCAGGGTTTTCATCTAGTAGAGAGTGTGACAGAGGAGAGGCCTGACCCCTGTCCTGCTTGGTGCAGTATTCTCTGCCCTTGTGATCTAGAAGTTTTCTGAGTTACAGACATTAGGTAGGGTTGGGCTGGCTGGCGACATATGCAAGTGTAAGTCTTTTTTCTCCCACCTCTTTTAATTGTAATCCCTGACAGTGCGAGCCCCTTTACTTTCTGGATCTCCTGAGCCCAAGAAGAGGTGAAGGGACCTTCTTTGGTTGAGTAGTGAGCGTCAACATCCACTCAGAAAATCGCTGTCTGAGGAATATTGCTCAGCTGCCTCCTGAGCTTGGTGGCTGCTTTCAAATTCAGGATACAGAAGACCTTCAGCCAAATTTCATGTCCCCGAAGGCTACATAAGTTGCTAAGAGCTGCCCAGTGTTAGGAAGCAAACACTTTCTGACCCTTGATCTTTGGTTTCCCATACGTGCAAGCTTCATCCCTCTTGTGTTTCCCCATTCTCATTGTGCCCTGCAGGAGTCTGAGGGTGGCCTCTATATCTGCATGAACACATTCCTGGGATTTGGGAAACAGTATGTGGAGAGACATTTCAACAAGACAGGCCAGCGTGTCTACCTGCACCTCCGGAGGACCCGGCGACTGGTAGGCACAGTGGCTAGGGTATGGGCTGGGAACACGCAGACACATTCCACAAGGAGCCTGTTTGAGTGTCTTCCCTTCTCAGATAGGGTTATTGCTTTGGTAAAACATCATGGCCAAAACCAAGTTGGGAGAATAGGCTTACTCTTTATTTGGTTTACACTTCCACACCATAGTCCATCATTGAAGGAAGTCAGGACTGGAACTCAAGCAGGACAGGAACCTGGAGGCAGGAGCTGAAGCAGAGGCCATAGAGGGGTTCTGCTTACTGGCTGGCTCAACTTTATCGAACCTAGGACCACCAACCTAGGGATGGCACTCACAAAGGGCTGGACCCTTCCATACCAGCCATTAATTAAGAAAATGCCCTACAGCAGTGCTTCTCAACCTTCCTAATGCTGTGACCACAACAGTTCTTCATATTGTGATGACTCTAACCATAAAATTAGTCTTGTTGCTACTTTATAACTATAATTTTGCTGCTGCTATGAATTGTAATGTAAATATCTGATATGTGATCCTTGAGGGGGTTACAAAGCACAGGTTGAGAACTGCTGCCTGGGGGTTGGGGGGTGGGGACATCCTCGTGTGTGGGGGAGGTATAAGATAGGATGTGGAACAGTCAGAGGGTGGACCGGGAGGGGGATAAAATCTGGAGTGTGAAAAAAAAAGATTAAATAAAATTTTAAAAGAGAGAGAGAACGAATGAATGAACTGCTGTCTATAGGCTTGCCTACAGCCCAGTCTTATGGAGGCATTTTCTCAGCCGAGGCTCCCTCCTCCCTGCTAACTCTAGCTTGTGTTGAGTTGACATAAAACTAGCCAGCAGCCCTCTGACTCTGCATTGTTCTTTGCTGTCCTCTCCTGCTCTCATTTGTGTCCCTGAAACCTGACTGTCGATCAGCCTCATTGTGTTGTACAGTTAACTGTTCTTTCCTCCCATCCCCCTTCTTCCTTCTGTCCCTGGGGCTCATTGCTTGTCCCGACCTTTCACTGACTAGCTCCAGCTAGCCTGGAACATTTAGAGATCCCACTTCTGCCTCTGCAGTGCCACCATACCCAGCCCTCTAAGCCTCTCTTCATTGCAGAAAGAAGAGGACACCAGTGCAGGCACTGGAGACCCACCTCGGAAGAAGCCCACCCGGCTGGCCATCGGTGAGCTATCTGCTAGGAGAACCCTAAGCCTGATGAGTGGCCTCAGAGCTCTGGAGGGGACAAATAGGAGAGATGACAACAAATGGTAGCTGCCCTACTTTCTTCTTTCTTCTCTATTCTACCCAGGTGTTGAAGGTGGGTTTGACCTCACCGAGGACAAGTTTGAATATGATGAGGATGTGAAGATTGTCATTTTGCCAGATTACCTGGAGATCGCTCGGGATGGGTTGGGGGGGCTTCCCGACATTGTCAGAGATCGGGTATGCATATCTTACCACCCTTCCCAGAGATTCCAGGGCAGAAGGGGCTGCTGCAGTCATGGCTTGCACAGTACTAACAAAACTGGGGACTGGGAGTGATAAGGGTGTGCTTGGCAGAGGTGGGGTCCTGGCTGACCTCTCAGTTCTTCTAGGTGACCAGTGCAGTGGAAGCCCTACTTACAGCTGATTCAGCCTCTCGAAAGCAGGAGGTCCAGGCTTGGGATGGGGAAGTCCGGCAGGTGTCCAAGCATGCCTTCAACCTCAAGCAGTTGGACAACCCTGCTCGTATCCCTCCCTGGTGAGACCTGGCGTTGCTCATCTCTGGGATCAATCCCTAAAGTGAGGGTAAAGAGGCCACCCTTGTATGGGAGCTGGTAAGAGAGAGGGTAGCAAGCCCAGAAGGAAGATATGGGGGAGAGGAACAACTCAGGGGGCAGCCAGACAAGAGAAGACAGGCTCTTGGACTGGTGGGGGCCTGCAGACTCCCCTCTCGATGCCATTCCCATAGACCCCAACCCATAATTCAGCTAATTGTCTTCTCCTTGGGCTAGTGGCTGGAAGTGCTCCAAATGTGACATGAGAGAGAACCTGTGGCTCAACCTGACAGACGGCTCCATCCTCTGTGGCCGACGCTACTTTGATGGCAGTGGGGGCAACAACCATGCTGTGGAGCACTACAGGGAGACTGGCTACCCCTTAGCTGTTAAATTGGGCACCATCACACCCGATGGAGCTGGTACTTGCCTGCCCCTCCCCACTTAATGTGTTCTAGTTACTCATTTTCTATGACATGAATAACATAAATGCATTCCCCTGATACAACAAGGAAAGACTTTCACAGATCCTAGACATTGCTATCTGCTTAGTCACTATCTTTCAAACATCTTACTCTGATAGCTTATGGTGCAGGAGTAGAATCAGAATCAGAGTTAAAACTGGATATGGGGTTATCCCAGAACTTAGGAGGTGGAGGCAGGGGGATCAAAAGTCGAAGGTTATCCTCAACTACATAATGAATTTGAGGTAAGCCTGGGCTTTCACCAGAAACTAAGAGGGAAAGAAAAATCCCCTGTGCACACACCGACACATACATGTATTAAAAAAGAAACTCAAAATTCCACTCATCTTATATGACCATTTCCTCTGACAATCAATCCCAAGGGGCTTTGTGCCTCGCTAATGTCCAAGTGAGCCAGGAGGTGATCCTGCTGGCTGTCTCTCCGTCCTCTGGGCAGGAGGTAGAATTGGTGGATAGGCCAATGCCAAACTATGTCCCCTGCCACATTATGTCTTCCTTTTCCTCTAGATGTGTATTCTTACGACGAGGATGACATGGTTCTGGATCCTAGCCTGGCAGAGCACTTGTCTCACTTTGGCATCGACATGCTGAAGATGCAGAAGGTGAGGGAGGGCCTCGCCCCCATTAGCTTCAGATTCTCATTCTTGCCTCTGTGGCCCTCTGTGTCTGAAGCTGAGGTACACACACACACACACACACACACACACACACACAGGCCTCAAGATAGATGGATTTCTCTGTCGTCATCTGGTCATTCAGTGAATACTACCAAATATTTGTTACATGCCAATCACCGTGTAAATAAAATAGACGTGATCATCCAGGCAGTGGTGGTGAATGCCTTTAATCCCAACACTTGGGAGGGAAAAGCAGGAGGATCTCTGAGTTCAAGGCCAGCTTGGTCTACAAGGAGAGTTCCAAGATAGCTAATGCTACACAGAGAAACTCTGTCTCAGGAGAAAAAAAATAGATAGGTATAGTTCTTGCTTTTATAGACATAGTGTAGGATCATGGCAGGTCTTAGTCGTGTTCCCAAATAAATGACTATGTGTAAACTACTGACCAGTAGTATGAGAGAGGATGAAGGTGTGGTGCTACCATGCTGTATGGCAGAGGCCCTGGCCTAACTGGGGACCAGGAATGTTCTCTGATGAGTGTTCTCCAGTAATAAAGGTGAGTAGAATGACTTCTGAGTGGAAAGAACACTCTGGGTAGGGAGAAGTTGGTCATTTCGCTCCCTAATTCAAGCAGAGTTGTGGATCTAGGAGGATTCTCAGTCCAGAGCTTAGAGACTGCATGATATATAATATGCCCAGGCCCCTAATTCCATCAATCCTGGGCTATATCTGGGTCTCGCCCTAGGCTCTGGGTAACTTCAGGATTTAGCTTCTTGCCCAGTCTTAAGTTCCCCTTCCCTGCAGACGGACAAGACAATGACTGAGCTGGAGATAGACATGAACCAGCGGATTGGTGAGTGGGAGCTGATCCAGGAGTCAGGCGTGCCACTCAAGCCTTTGTTTGGGCCTGGTTACACGGGCATCCGGAACCTGGGTAACAGCTGCTACCTCAACTCCGTGGTCCAGGTGCTCTTCAGCATCCCTGACTTTCAGAGGAAGTGAGTGACCCCTTGTCTTTTCTACAGACCTGTGCTGAATACAACCCAAGTAGAGTTAAGTTTACCACAGTTTTGCATTGCTTAAGGAGGGCCGTGAGAACAGTGGAGATGGAGGGGGAAAGATACCATGGCTGAGAATTATTAGTTGGCTGAAACCAAATACTTTTTAACGTCTTAGCTCCTCTTCTGGTTGACAGTCTCTTTGCACACTGTCCTTCAGCTGTCCTCCGTGTCTGTGTGCCTGCTCTCATTCTTAGAATAGCTCTGTTCTACCATAGCAGGCGTGCTGTGAAGGGAGTGTGTTATAAAGCTGCCCTAGCACACCCTTCCCAGTAATAGAGCAGGAAAGAATAAATTATATGAGCTGTGTTTATTCTAACGCTAGGCTGCCTTCTTGTTCCCTTGGTTCTGCCTTGGGAAAGAAGCCTGGAGCTGGGCGGTGGTGGTGCACGCCTTTAATCCCAGCACTTGGGAGGCAGAGACAGGCGGATTTCTGAGTTCGAGGCCAGCCTGGTCTCCATAGTGAGTTCCAGGACAGCCAGGGCTACACAGAGAAACACTGTCTTTAAAAAAAAAACAAAAACGAAGCCTGGAAATGTTGCCTTGGACACACTGCATGCTGCCTTCAGTTGAGAGGGGAGGATGGACCGGTTGCTGCAGAGAATGGACTAGAACTCTAGGGAAACTGTGTTCATGTGATTAGTAGATGATTTATCCCTTCCTTTTCCTGCTACTCTGCTTTTGCCTCTTAGGTATGTGGATAAATTGGAGAAGATCTTCCAGAATGCCCCAACGGACCCCACCCAAGACTTCAGCACCCAGGTGTATGTAGCCTGCAAAGGCTGTGGGGGCTTCATAATGTCCTGTCTTTCTACACTGTGACTACCTGGGGTGGGCATGAGTGGAGACTCTAAATAGTTAGAAGCTGTGGACTGCCTCTTGTGCTGAGTTCCTATGCAACCTAAGGTGTCCTCATCCCTACAAAGCTACACATAGATTTTTTTTTTTAAAGATTTATTTATTTTATGTACACTGTAGCTGTCTTCAGACACACCAGAAGAGGACATCAGATCCCATTACAGATGGCTATGAGCCACCATATGGTTGGTAGTAATTGAACTCAGGACTTCAGGAAGAGCAGTCAGTGCTCTTAGCCATTGAGCTATCTCTCCTGCCCCTACACACAGATTTTTAAGAGTTGTCTAAGTTGGGTCATAAGCAAAATTGAAGGAAAGACTAAAAGGTGCATGCAGTTTCCAGGATCATTAGTTGACTAGCTAAATGGTTTTCTTGGCTATTACTACAGGGCCAAGCTGGGGCATGGCCTTCTCTCTGGAGAATATTCTAAGCCAGCACTGGAGTCAGGTGATGGGGAGCAGGTACCAGAACAAAAGGTGAGTTTAGGGCTTTACCTATTTCAGACTATAGAATTATATAGAGAAACTAAGATCTGGGAGGTGTCTAAATTAGGTCATTTGGTGCCTACTGAATCTCTGCCCTGCTCCTGCTTAGGAAGTTCAAGATGGCATTGCCCCTCGAATGTTCAAGGCCCTCATTGGCAAGGGCCACCCTGAGTTTTCCACTAATCGGCAGCAGGATGCCCAGGAATTCTTCCTACATCTTATCAACATGGTGGAGGTAAGGATGGGACAATGTCAGAGAGGTCACTACTAATTCTTCTGTCTGTACTCACCTGCCTCCTCTCCCCACACCCAGTCCCTGTAATTGAGCAGTCTATTCACACTCGGCCTGTTCTGTGCACAGTAGTTGCACCTGAGGAAAATAGTCAAGACAAGTGGTGTTGACTTGTGGTAAACCCAGTTAAGCTTAGAACAGCAGAAACATTAAGGGGCTGCGAGGTGGGGCACAGAGGTAGAGCACTTGGCCAGCAAGCACAAGTCTCTGGGTTCATCCCCCACAGGAAAATACTTAGTACTTACAAAGAAAAATACAGGTATCATATTACAGTGGCTAGAAGTGAGGTTTGAGGGTGGTTAATTAGGGAAGGCTTCTACTCTATCATGTATCCCTGTGTTCCTGAGTGGCATCTTCCAATCCTTTACCATTTCCTACTGGTGCCCTAATAAAAATGTTTAAGCCTCAATTTGTTCCCTGGCTGCCCAGACCTTCCTATCCTGCCTGTTTCCCATAGAGGAATTGCCGGAGTTCTGAAAATCCAAATGAAGTGTTCCGCTTCTTGGTGGAAGAAAAGATCAAATGCTTGGCCACAGAGAAGGTTAAATACACTCAGCGAGTTGACTACATCATGCAGTTGCCTGTGCCCATGGATGCAGCCCTTAACAAAGGTAGCTTACTCGCTCAGCAAGGAAGGCCTTGGCATGAAGGAAGCCCAGATCTGAAGCTGGAGCACAGTGGGGCCGGGGTTAATCCTACAGCTTATTAGCATTGTTGAGGTGGGAGGCAAGGTACATGAGATATGTCTAGTGGGCTTTGATGGGGGTAGAGAAATGGCAATAATTTAGGGCACAAGGCCAGCAGGCAAAGTTGATTAGAAAACAATTAGAGAACAAGGGGTATCCTGTAAGACTCCATCACCTGGTATTTTCACCAGAGGAGCTTCTAGAGTATGAAGAGAAGAAGCGGCAAGCCGAAGAGGAGAAAGTACCACTGCCAGAACTGGTTCGGGCCCAGGTGCCCTTCAGCTCCTGCCTGGAAGCCTACGGGGCCCCTGAGCAGGTGGATGACTTCTGGAGTACAGCTCTACAGGCGAAGTCGGTCGCTGTCAAGTATGTCCTTTGGCCTAGGTTTCAGCTGCCGCCCTGGTGGGGTAGTCACCAGAGACATTCTGCCTGTTGGCTCTTTGCTCATCCTGTTGGAGATGTCATGATTAGCCCCTGGGCCTCAGGGTTTGGTTTGTCCCTGAGGGTACCAGGAGGTTGAAGCAGAGGTAGTCATGGGTGATGACTTCCTCTCTTACCTTATCCTTTCCTGGCACTTCTGTAGTGTAAGCTCTTTTTCCAGAATGGCCTCCGCACTTGCTCTCTCCATTATGCTAGAGCCCAGGCACTTAGTATCAGCTGAAGGCATACTCTGGCTTCTAGAAACCGCTTGCTTTTGGCCACTGGTATGGTTCTGGGACCCGGAGAGGTGCTTCAGTTTAGGGACCAAGTCCTGAGCCCTTTGCTGCTCCCGCCAATCATATACCTGGCTTCTGCAGCTCCTTGTGCACACACCCCTGATCTCTACTCAGGCAAGAGGAGAAGGGGTATCTCCTGGGGTACTGGACTTCATCCAAGAGAGACCAAGCCCAGTGGTAGAGAAAGGAGAGCTCTGGGGTGCCAGCACATTTTCTCTCTCCAGGACCACGCGGTTTGCCTCCTTCCCTGACTACCTGGTCATCCAGATCAAGAAGTTCACCTTTGGCTTAGACTGGGTGCCCAAGAAGCTGGGTATGCTGTTCGGGATGGGGGTGTGATACAGAAAGTCCTAGAAAAAAGAGAGTTTTAACATGTATCAACTAGTGTTCCTCAGATTTTTCTCTGAAAAGGGAAGCATTTTGTGCATGTTTCAAAATGTATCTAGTTTGAAAAGATACTGATTAAAACTTCTTTGGGTTTTTCATTGTTTTTGAGATAGGGTCTCACTGTAGCCCTGGTTAGCCTGGAACTTGCTATGTATATTAGGTTGGCCTCACACAGAGATCCGCCTGCCTCTGCCTCTTACATGCTGGGATTAAGGGCGTGTGCCATGATGCCTGGCTAAAACTATTTTGATAGTCTTGACTGATTGTATTGTTCAAGTTTTTCTAGTTGATGACAGTGTTTTATTGGGATAATCTTGAAGCAGGTCTTACAGGTCCCTGGCTCTAATGTGACACTACTGATTTATCTTGATTTTGTGGAGAAGGAAACAGACCTTCAGAAGTATAAGGCACTCCGACTGTAGAGGCCCTTGCCTGTCTATTACTCATGTAGATTTAGAACTAGAATATAGTTCCCTTAACTCCTACACTTCCACGTATTTCCCATGGTCGGAACTACTAAGAGCAGATCTAAAACTCGGCGTAGGAGCTTGAGGGTCTGCCTTGCCTTTGCAGGTTAGCGTCAGGAAGCTGCTGAAGTGACCCATCTCACCATTCCAATTGCAGATGTGTCCATTGAGATGCCAGAGGAGCTAGATATCTCCCAGCTGAGGGGCACAGGGCTACAGCCAGGAGAGGAGGAGCTGCCTGACATTGCCCCACCCCTGGTCACTCCGGACGAGCCCAAAGGTAGCCTTGGTTTCTATGGCAACGAAGACGAAGACTCCTTCTGCTCCCCTCACTTCTCCTCTCCGACATGTTAGTGATTCTTCTTCCTGCCTGTCTCTCTCCCTTGCTGATGGGGGAGGGCTTCTCTGAATTACTACTTCCTTCCCATCCTTTATGTTTCTCCTGTCCCCCCTTCCAAATTTCCTCTGTGCCTTGTTGGATGTGAAGACTGGCTGAAATACTCCCAGCTGCATTCTTATGTGGGTGTCAGCAGCACTGGCTAGCTGCCTCTATCTTTCTTACTTCCTTGGTTTGGGTTGGGAGGGAAAGGGGCATCGAGCTCCATGAGTGGCAGGAAGCTAACCGCCTTTGATGCACCTGGTTCTGGTATGAAAGAGAAAAGCACATAAATGGGTGGTTGGGACCGGGCTGGAGGGTGAGGAAACCAATGGAGACAGTAGCAGGAAGTCATCACGATAATCTTACCACAGCACCCATGCTGGATGAATCCGTCGTCATCCAGTTGGTGGAGATGGGCTTCCCTATGGATGCCTGCCGGAAAGCTGTGTACTATACAGGAAACAGTGGGGCCGAAGCCGCCATGAACTGGGTCATGTCACACATGGATGATCCAGGTAGGCACAGGTGGGCAGCAGGATGGAGCAGGGCCTCCATCCGTCCCCCAAACACTCATGCCTTCCTCATCCACAGATTTTGCAAATCCCCTCATCCTGCCTGGCTCCAGTGGGCCTGGCTCCACAAGTGCAGCAGCTGACCCCCCGCCAGAGGACTGTGTGACCACCATTGTTTCCATGGGCTTCTCAAGGGACCAGGCCCTGAAAGCTCTACGGGCCACGGTATGCACTGCCCCTGGGACTTGGAGCCCTTGGGGAAAGTGGGGTGGTGTTAAGGTCACATTAACACCTTTGGTTAGTGGTACCAAAAACCAGTACAGTGTGGTTGAAGCTGCCTGCTCTTTTTGTGACTGTGGTAGCCACAGTGTTGATGTGCCTGCCTGACTCTTTAGGAAAAGTAACACTTCCCTCCTCTTCAAGAACAATAGCTTAGAGCGGGCTGTAGACTGGATCTTCAGTCACATTGATGACCTAGATGCCGAAGCCGCTATGGACATCTCAGAGGGACGCTCAGCTGCTGACTCCATCTCTGAGTCTGTGCCAGTGGGACCTAAAGTCCGAGATGGTCCTGGAAGTGAGTGTCCCCCAGAATCTGGGTAGACCTGAGGCTGTCTGCTGTGCACCCCTCACTGCAGTGCTGTGTCTTTCTCAGTCTGATGGGTCTCGTGAGGGTGGGATTCGAGGAGCTGAGGTGCCCTTGGCCCATGGTCCCTGAAACTCTGGCTTTGAGTTCGAGCTGTTAAATACTGTCGTTCCTTGTAGTGTTCTCCCCTGCTTTATCTTTCTCTTCTTCCCCAGAGTATCAGCTCTTTGCCTTCATTAGTCACATGGGCACATCTACTATGTGTGGTCACTATGTCTGCCATATCAAGAAGGAAGGCAGGTAAGGGGCTAGCAATATGTACTGTGAAGGAAGAGGTGCTGGTGGGAATGGGGAAGGGCAACCTGGAAGCCTCTGCAATATTTGTGGGAGAAGTCAGAAAAAAAAACAAATGCCTCCCCACAGGGATAGGCAAGCCACATCCCAGGGTTTTTGGTAAATGAAGGTTTACTGGTACATAATCATCTGCTTGTTTATGGACTGCCTGGGGCAGCAGTAAAGTTAAATAATTGTGGCAAAGACTAATTACTCAGTGAAAATGGTGGTCAGTGGCTGTGGGTAGTGGCTTACGGCTTTAGTGCTAGCACTGAGGTGGAGGCAAGGGAGCCAGCAGTTGAAGCTCTTCCTTGGCTACGCGTGAATGAGGGTCAAGCGATCCTGTGCTCTGTGAGCCCTGTCTCCAAAGGGGCCGGGGTAGGCTATGGAGATGCTTGGTGGCTAAGAACACTGCCACTCTTTACAGAAGACCTAGGTTCATAACTACTTCTAGGGGATCGGGCACCTTATGGCCTTCATGGTTACCTGCACTTATGTCTGAGCAAACACACACACACATACACTTACATTAAAAACAAATCTTTTTTTTTAAAGTGGTATAGATTTACTTTTTTTTTTTTTTCGAGACAGGGTTTCTCTGTGTAGCCCTGGCTGTCCTGGAACTCACTCTGTAGACCAGGCTGGCCTCAAACTCAGAAATCCGCCTGCCTCTGCCTCCCAAGTGCTGGGATTAAAGGCATGCGCCACCACTGCCCTGCTACTTATTTTTATTTATATGAGTACACTGTAGCTGTCTTCAGACACACCAGAAGAGTGCATCAGACCCCATTACAGATGGGACGCCATGTGAGCCACCATGTGGTTGCTGGGAATTGAACTCAGGTCCTCTGGAAGAGCAGTCAGTGCTCTTAACCTCTCCAGCCCAACAAATCCTTTTTTAAAAAAAGGATATTAGACAGTGGTCTCTCCAGCTCCCCTAGCTTCACAGGAATGAGTGGAAGATGAATGTAAAATGCAGTCTAGGCTAACAAGACCCCAGAGAGGAAAGGTACCTGCTGTCAGTCCTGGCAGCCTGAGTTGGATTCCCCAAACCAGAAAACTTCGTTCTGATCTTTATACCATGGTTCAAGTGGTGATTAGTGAAAATAAATATAATTTTTGAAAATACATTCTGAGCATGGTGGTGTACAATTTTAATTCCAGCACTTGGGAGGCAGAGGGAGGGCAGATGTATGAATTCGAGGTTAGCTTGGTCTACAGAGTGAGTTCCAGGATGTCCAGGACTACACAGAGAAACCCTGTCTTGAAAAACAAAAACAAACAAATATAATCTGGCTGGATACACACATTTTAATGCCAGCATTGGAGATACTGGGCGGCGGTGGCACACGCCTTTAATCCCAGCACTTGGGAGGCAGAGGCAGGTGGATTTCTGAGTTCAAGGACAGCTTGGTCTCCAGAGTGAGTTCCAGGACAGCCAGGGCTACACAGAGAAACCCTGTCTCGAAAAACCAAAAAACAAAAAACAAAAAAACCAGCATTGGGGAAGCTAAAGAAGCTAGATTTCTGAGTTTGTGGCCAGCCTGGCTTACATAGGGTTCCAGGACAGCCAGGTTTATTGGGACCCTGTCTCTAAATGAACAATCTGAGGACATGAAATAGGGAAATGAGATTTTGAAGCTCCATTCAGACTGCTAGCTGGGTGGTAGATTTGGGATGCAGGCATAGAATCAGTGGAGATCCTTCCCAGAAGCTCCTCGGGCAGTGTGGAGGGCCTACTGCTTATCCTTCTCTGTCCCTTTCTCCATTTCCCAGGTGGGTGATCTACAATGACCAGAAAGTGTGTGCCTCCGAAAAGCCACCCAAAGACCTGGGCTACATCTACTTCTACCAGAGAGTGGTCAGCTAAGAGTCTGCCCTCAACCCTTCCACTTTAGGCAGGGGACAGACCATCTGGCATGAGGGACGGGCTGAGGATGGACTTCAGCCCCTGCTCTGTACCTTTTTTCTTTTTGTCCCCAGCAAGGGGAAGGAGCTGGAGGCCATAGGAGAATGGCCAAACAAAGAGGAGGGGTACTCATTAGACTTTGGGGGTAGAGTGGGGATGGGACAGGAAGGGGCCACTTGCCTGTCCACAGTGGGACCTTGTTGCTTCCTTCCCCAGCCCCTTGAATCCACAGTGCTCTGCTTCTCTGTGATGGCCCAACCCCTGACGTGGGGAGGGGTCTTACCTGTGTATGTGTGTGGATGTGGCTTTATGCATCTTCCCAGGGGAGGGAGCGACTGTGCCTCCCCTCCCCTTATGTGTTTGCTCCCTTGTGGTGGGGCAGAGGAGGCTCTGAGGGAAATAAGACCCTCCCCACACCCTTTGCCCTTCTGCCTCAGCCTCCGTTCTGTCTTTATGGTCCTCTGGAAAAATGCCAAAATACATGATGTGAATAAAAGTACAACGACTGACTGGCTTTTAGTTCTTTGGGGGAGACTTACTTGTTCTGGGGAGATTACTGGAAGGGGCGTTCATCAGAGAGGCCTAACTTGGGGTCCTTTGCCCTACCACCCCCAACCCCTTGCCTCTAGCTCTAGAAATGCTCAGAAAACTGAGGTGGGGGATGGGAAATAAATGGAAAACTAAGAAGAGTGGCTGCATCACACACACACACCCCCACTGGCCATGCACTTGGTCTAGCCCCATTGTTGCTGGACAAATAGAGGACACACAGCAGGGAGTGGGCAGTCCATACTGTTATCAGATGACTACAAGGCTGCAGCCCGTCTGCCCCCTCCCCCACACACTAGTATCCCACTCTTTGCTCCATTTAGCCAAGGCCTGACAACTGCAAGGACCCCATAATCACCAGCGACATTTGTGACATACTTGGCTCCCTTCCTTGTGATTGCTGGAAGGGCTCCTCAACCGTGGCTTTGCTTTATGCTATGAGGGAATGGGGCGCGTTCGGAGTTGGAAAGGTGCCCTAACCCCTCGGTTCCAGGCCTTGTTGCTGCCACCTCCACGGGAAATGCCCTTTGGTCTTCCGAAATCGCAAAAAATATGTTTCCCTGAGCGCGAGGCTCAACCTCTCAACTGCCGAGCCACTGAGGCGGGACGTTTGAGCCCCTGGAATCTCTTAGAACAATGCTACAAGAACGGAGAACCGTCAGAATATCGAAACACCGGGAGGTGGAGAGGCGGACGGAGGGGAAGGCCGAGGCGCAAGGGGCCGGGCTAACCATGGCGGAGGGCGGGAAGGAGGAGGAGTTCTGCTTCACAGCCTTCTATATAAGTGGCCAGTGGCAATCGCCGAATGCTTGTACTGACCTTCAGAGACCTGAGCCCTGTACAATGGCGCCTTCCAGGAAGTTCTTCGTTGGGGGCAACTGGAAAATGAACGGGAGGAAGAAGTGCCTGGGAGAACTCATCTGCACCCTAAACGCAGCCTGTTTGCCGGCAGACACCGGTGAGCTCTGTTTGGAAGCCATCGCGGTGGCGGGGCGTGGGGGTGGAGGGTCGGGTGTGGCACCACCCGCTCAGTGTCTGAGTAGACCTGGGTGGTGGCCTGGGGACAAGGGCCATTTGGTGTCCGGGCAGCACAGAGACTTGCTGAGGCGGAAAAGCATTTAAATGCTGCCTTGGGTTTGTGGGGCCCCAAAGGGGTTCTTGGGGTGGGGGCAGGGTGCAAAGAAGGTCGCCCTTGGGAATGGACGGGAGCTGCACCAGCTTGGGTTTAGGGTCAAGAAGAAGAACCAGTGTCCGGTTGGATAATCAAGAAAAGTGGCACGTGTCTCCCAGATTGTGAGGGAGGAAGCTCAGCTTGCGCGGGCTCTCAGCTACCTGCCCCCTCGGCCTCTGGCTCCGTGCGTCTCTGCACGTAGCCCGAAACTCCTCCCCGTGCCGCCGCGTGCTTCGGCCTCTGAGCTGGGGTCGTCCACATCCCTTACCTTTACAGCATGGGCCTCTCCTGCCTTTCACCTTAGGCCCCTAGCCGAAGCCAAAACATGCTGAGCCGCTGGGAAATGGAAAAAAAAAATTCTTACAGCTCTTCTCAGACTGGAATTAGAAAACGCAAGGTCTCTGTGGGCTACTAGTCAGTTCCCTGCTGCTCACGACACTACCCTCCATCTCTCCCCCTTCTACCCACCTAAATCAGAGACCCTTGAGAAGGACCAAAGAGTATTCTCTGATCATCTATTTCCCAAAGAGCCCATTGCAAGCTCCCACAGTTGACTGCTTCCTATGGTAAAAATCCTTACTGGGCTGGATATGTGGGATGGGCTATTTTAGAAAGGGGTTATACCCCTGGAGAGTGCTGAGTCTAGGAGATGCCCATTCCCAGAATAGCCTGAGGAAATTAGAGCCACAGCTGTTAAAAGAGCAGAGGGCAGGGTAAGGGCCGTGGCCTACCAGAGGCATTAGGAAGGCTCTGATATTGGTACAGGCCCAGCCTGGGCTGTTTAGTGGACAAAGGTCAACTTTCTGGACTGAAAAACGAAGGAAAGTAGAACCAAGAAAGTGAATGCAAAGACCGGGAGCCTGAAGAGTGAGGGCTTTCTCTGATCTCATCCTCAGAGGTGGTTTGTGCACCCCCAACCGCTTACATCGACTTTGCCAGGCAGAAGCTGGATCCCAAAATTGCTGTGGCTGCACAGAACTGCTACAAAGTGACCAACGGGGCCTTCACTGGGGAAGTCAGGTGAGAGGGAGGCAGAGCAGGATGCAGAGGGAAAACCTTCCTTGTGGGCTTCTTGCTGAACCTCCGTGTTTGTTTGTTTAGCCCTGGCATGATCAAAGACTTAGGAGCTACCTGGGTCGTGCTGGGGCACTCGGAAAGAAGACATATCTTTGGAGAATCAGATGAGGTCAGTAAACGAGGTGGGGGGAGGTGAGGCTTTCCTCCTAAGAGGGTACCTTACCTAGTATTTGTCCTTCAACAGTTGATTGGGCAGAAAGTGAACCATGCCCTGGCAGAGGGCCTCGGAGTGATCGCCTGCATCGGGGAGAAGCTAGACGAAAGGGAAGCTGGCATCACCGAGAAGGTTGTTTTCGAGCAAACCAAGGTCATCGCAGGTATCTCTGAGTTTAGCAAAGGCCACATAGGATGGAGTGGGGAGGTCCAAAGCCCCGCAGCCTGCCTGAATCATACTGATCCCCCAGGGGGGGAAAATAGGACGACCTGCATGGTTCTTGTTACCCTTCCTACAGAAGGGCTCAATCCCCACCTTCAAAAACCACTAGGCTAGGGTCTGGTGAAATGGCTCTGTGGGTAAAGCCTGAGTTTGATTCCTCCAAAGCCACATAGTAGCAGAGAACCAGCTTCTGCAAGTTGTCCTCTGGCCTCATCTGTGTACCATAGCTTGTACATGCCCCCACCCACCCACCCACCCACACACACAATGCATGCATGCACAAATTGTTTTTTAAAAAGGGAAGGGGAAGCCCACCAGGAGCTGTAGGCCATAACTGTTATGACAGGAGAGCCTGGCAGGTCAGCTTCTTCCTGTTCACTCTGCTCTCTGCCCTCTGCCCTCCAGATAATGTGAAGGACTGGAGCAAGGTGGTTCTAGCCTATGAACCTGTATGGGCCATTGGGACTGGCAAGACTGCAACCCCTCAACAGGTAACTACCCAGGAGCTCCTCATCCTGTCTTGTGTTAATAGACAGCTGTGGAGCCTACCTAAAGGGCCAAGCCCCTTTAGAGACAGAGAGCCCCCAAACTCTCCAAGGAGAATTACTGCTAAAAAAGTTCATTCCAAGCCCGATTGGAACCTTGCTATTCTCTGATCCTGGGGCTTTTCTGGAAACTAAACTCTATGAGAACCAGTGGTTTTTACTCCTTTTTCTGTTTTGTTTTTTGAGACAGGGTTTCTCTGTGTAGCCCTGGCTGTCCTGGAACTCACTCTGGAGACCAGGCTGGCCTTGAACTCAGATATCCACCTGCCTCTGCCTCCCAAGTGCTGGGATTAAAGGCGGGAGCCACCACTGCCCAGCTTGGTTTTTAGTCCTTGAATGGCAGGAATGAGCTTGCTTACTCTGCCTCCTCCTCCTAGGCCCAGGAGGTCCATGAGAAGCTCCGGGGATGGCTGAAATCCAATGTCTCTGATGCAGTGGCTCAGAGCACCCGGATCATTTATGGAGGTGAGTGGCTTTGGCTCTAACCAAGGCAGAAATGGGCTAAGACTGAGGCTGCCTTGCACAGGGAAGTGGGGCTTAAGTGATCGTAGCCCTGACCAAACCGTCATCTTTTTCCTGTTACAGGTTCTGTGACTGGAGCAACCTGCAAAGAGCTGGCAAGCCAGCCTGACGTGGATGGCTTCCTCGTGGGTGGTGCGTCTCTCAAGCCTGAATTTGTGGACATCATCAATGCCAAACAATGAGCACTGCCCATCCCTCTACCTGCCTGCATAGCGTGGACTAGTTGCCCAGAAGTTTAGTAACTGCTCCCACCAGTCACATGCTTCTGATGACATCATCTGCCCCATCTTGTGGCCTAATCCACACTGCCCCCTCCTGAGCCATTTGCACCTCCCCATAACGGTTGGGACCAGGCCTATCCCTTTACCACTTACAATGGGTAGGATCAAGTATGTCACCAAGGTGGCTGGCTTCCTGAGGAGGGGAAGGAGTAGAACTGATTGTCCCTTTGGGCCCTAACAAGTGAAATCGCCTTCCATTGGTTTGGGATGGAAACTCAAGGTTGGAGCATAGGAAGTGGGCTTTGTGTCACTTTGGCCTGCCACTTAGATAGCCTTGGCTCTGGGCTTCACTCCCAAGCCCTACTGGATGTGTGATGCAGAAATTCAGAGCCTTTGGGGTCTGGATTAATACATGAAGGCCGAGATCCTCTGACTCTCCCCTCCCCCACAGTGCCGAAGCCCTTGTATTGTGTTTGTGAACCATCCTACATGTAAGGGAAATAAACACCTGGGCCTAGGCTTTGTGGTTTGTCATAATTTCTTAAGACGGCGATGCGCCTGGGTTGGGGGTGGGGGAGTGTTGCTCAAAAAAAAAAAA